>ML736263.1:5350-128971 GCA_009193595.1 Aspergillus bertholletiae
AAAAAAAAAAAAAAAAAAAAAAAAAAAAAAAAAAAAAAAAAAAAAAAAAAAAAAAAAAAAAAAAAAAAAAAAAAAAAAAAAAGAGAGAGAGAGAGGAATCTACACATCGCTGTGTTGAACAGGTCGGGTAAAAGAAGTAGGTTTTGGTGAATTATCCCCCTATCGGTTAAAATATCAGTGAATAAATTCATCTCGGGTCATATGGGTATCGTAAAGGGTATTAGCCTAAAGGCCTTTGGTACAAGTTTCTGCGGGGTACAAAGTAGTGCCCCCTCGTTTATATTGATCTCCCCCATCATAAGCCAGTTGCGCCCATCAACTCACGCAATTTGTTACCATCTTCAAACAGGTACAAAAAGGGTATTCAATAGATACGATTGGAACGATCGATACACCGAAGATGGCCGACGAAACACCTGTTAAATTCACATCCCTGGGCGCAATCATCCAAGAGCTCAACGTGGATGGACAAAACATTGTCTTGGGGTTTACTAAGAAGGAACTCTACGAGAAATACAACGCTCCTTGGTTTGGCGCAACGATTGGTCGCGTAGCCAACAGAATAAAACATGGCAAAATCCAATATCTCAATAACCAAGAATATGAACTTGAGAAGAACGATGGCCCCAACGCGCTGCATGGAGGTAGCCGTGGATGGGGCAGGCGGGAATTTGAGGGCCCTACTTTACTGCAGCGAAACGGGAAAGACACGTTGCTTTATACCTATACAAGTCCCCATCTTGACGAAGGTTACCCCGGCACGGTAGAGGTCAAGGTCTTCTATACGGCAACCAAAGAGGGCAACCGTTCAGTGCTTTCGATCGAGTATGAGGCTGAACTGGTGGGCAATGAGTGCGACGAGACGATTGTTAACATAACCAACCATAGGTATGTTACCGTATGTACCAGATAGGGTTCTGAGACAGATGTCAATTGCGGTCGGTTAAAGAATTGACGGAGCATTTTGCTAATGAACGATATCCCTATAGTTATTTCAACCTCACCGGCAGCGAGACCGTTGACGGCACCTCAGCTAAGCTCTCTACCCAACACTATCTGCCGCTCGATGATACTGGCATCCCGTTTGGCAGGATCGATGCACACCCTAGTCAAGTCACTGAGCCATTCACGATCGGGCCGAACAAGGAAGCTTTTGACGATCTCTTTGTTATGGATCGAGATGTTGCTGTAATTCCGTTGGACACGCGCGAGAGCCCACTCCGGCTGCTTGCAGAGTTCCACCATCCAGAATCACGTATCAACCTACAGGTACACAGCACTGAGCCTGCGTTTCAGTTCTATACAGGCCAAGGAACTAATGTAGCTGCGGTTGATGGCAACCCAAATCGAGGCCCATTCTCTGGCTTCTGCATCGAACCCAGTCGTTTTGTCAATGCAATCAACGAACCAGATTGGCGGCATATGGTTGTCTTGAAGAAGGGAGACAAGTATGGAAGTAAGATTGTGTATAAGACATGGAAGGACCCGCAATAAAGTGCCGATTCTAGAAAGGATATCATGTCATGCCACCGATGCGGGACCGATTGAAGGAGCTTTTGTTTTTTTTTTTTTTGTTTTTTTTAACCTCTTCGGCGTTTGCAGAATCATCCGATTGTCACATGATGTGCCGATTACCCTTATCACCCATGAATGGATCTGACGCATTTATCAAGAAGTTCCTGTAGTCAAGACGCTCCACAGTAAAAGATTTACGGGGGCCTTGAATCAAAAGGGAAATGCTCCACCAAGGGGATGGAAAAAAATTTTTTCTTCTTCTTCGCCTTACTTAATTTCCCTTGGCTACCTAGTTAAGTAGGATGCATTGTCATATAGTGGAAGTATGCTCCTTGAGACTTGCCATGGATATTTACATGGGTGCGGTTTGTTTTGAATCATTCTTGGGTTAGTTCTGCAGGAGGGGAAAATCGCTCATCTTCTTCATCCCTTGACTGCCAAGAGTTTCTAGAACTGAGCTATTACTTCTAGTGCCTTTCGAGCATGCTTGCTGTGTTTGTTGATCATTTCAATATTTCATATTCCGAGTCCCGTTGGGGAATGGAGCACTTCATCCATTGTTTGGATCGAGTGGTACAGTATTGTAAGTATTTTTTTTTCGTATGAAATGGTTTTTCACTGGGTAACGATACGTTACCACTTGTTGCTCGAGCTTTTCGGGACTCGGGACGGGCAATGAAAGTTACCGACAGAGCTTGGCAAAGCTATGCTGCTTTTTGGTCACAAGGTCAGGGTTGAAGTTCATCTCCGCGGACAGGGAGACGTTCTGAAAGCAGTTGCTGGGGAGGTTGGTTTTATGTCGAGACTACATGCATAACTAGCGCTATGGTTAATTACTTACCCCGCACTCTGTTCGCATTCCTAGGACGACCAGGACTATGGGAATGGTTTATGGATGGAGGAAGGTACATAGCACTCCGTACATCCAACGATGGATGCACTTTGGGTTGCAGGAGAGCTGAATCCTTTCCTTTCCCGCCTGGAAGGGGATGGATTTATGCAGTATCTATCTATGCATTGTCGATATACATAAATCCCCCCAGTCCCCTAAAAGTTGCCTGGCATCTCTCACACCCTCAAGATCTATGCCTCTTGGTTATGTATTTCGGTTGCCTACAGATGGGGGGAGGGGGGCGTAGGAGGCTGTGCGACTCCACATGGCTCTCTCTTCACATTGCATTGGCGCCTCTTCACAAGTGTCAAAATACGGAGTACTCCGTATAGCTAAATGAACCCGCTTGCGTGTCTCTTGACAACATGGCTGTGTTCTTGGAAGGAGCCCCCTGAGAGCTGGGTGTTGTCTGGGCGCCAATTGGCGTTTCGTTAAGTTTGCAACCTACTTTTCTTTTCTTTACCAGTGCGCAATGGCCAGCGGAACTGGTATTTGTACGGTACATACATTTGGAACCATAGAATTGAAAGAAAGAACCTAGAGCCGATACGACAATGCTTGCTGGTCATTACCTCTTTACCTCTGGGCGCTCTCTCCTATATGAGTAAGTGGCGCGAAGGGACCTATGGCTGGGGTCCAGCCTTCGTCTTGATCGTGTTTGAATAAATCTACAGCAATAATACCCAATCCGCTTTGTCGACCCAGATTCCAATTGTTAGTGATTGATGTACTCTCGGACGATGGACCTTAACAAGGGCTCCCTCCCCACGTGACCACCCCGGAACATCCCGATGGCCTGCCCCGCGTGGGGTTCGATATCAACTTCCCTCTATGCTTAGATTAGAGATCCATAGTCTATCTCAATCAACATCGGTTTTTCAGGGAAACGAACAGACCAAAGCAATGGCTTCTACTTATGGGGATTTCGGTCACTTGCTCCCTAGCAATTACAAACGCTTGATTGCCGCCTGGCTAGAAGAGGACTGTCCCAGTTTTGACTATGGCGGTTTCGTCGTCGGGGAGTCAAACGGTGAGGCAAGGTTGCTGGGGAAATCTAGGGTAGCCCTCCCAATTCTGTGGATGCATGAGGAACATGTGTCTCGCGAAATACTTGGCATTGCGTGCTAACCTGTTGCTTGTGATCAAATAGGGAGTCGTGGCAGGTGTCCCCTTCGTCAATGAAGTGTTTACTCAGTTAGGATGCACGTGAGTCAATGCTACACACAACGCTGGGCCTGGGCCTACACCATACGATCCAATATCTAAATAACAGGGGGGGGGGAAAGAGTAGAATGGCACGTCCAAGAAGGTGAATCCATTGAACCTATCAAACATTGCGCCACCGTGCGCGGGCCTATCCGCAAGATCCTCCTCGGAGAACGTGTCGCCCTCAATATACTCGCCCGGTGCTCCGGTATCGCAACAAAAAGTGCCTCGCTAGTAGCTGCTCTCCGCACCCACGGGTGGAGCGGAACGCTTGCCGGCACCCGTAAAACGACGCCCGGATTCCGCGTGGTTGAGAAGTATGGCATTCTTGTTGGAGGCGCCGATCCACACCGCCATGACCTCAGTTCGATGACAATGCTCAAGGATAACCACGTCTGGGCCTGCGCGAATAACCGTGCCGCTAAGGATGGGGCGGGCCAGCCTGTTTCGATCGAGTCCGTCGCGGCGGCTATACCTCAGGCGGTTCATGCAGCGAAAGTGGCTGGCGGTTTTGCGACCAAAGTAGAGGTTGAATGCCGAAGTGTCGAGGAGGCTAATGCAGCTATTGGGGCCGGGGCGGATGTGATCATGTTGGATAATTTCACTCCGGACGGTGTTCGAGAAGCAGCTAAGCAACTTAAGCAAGAGTGGGCCGGCAAGAAGCAATCCTTCCTCATTGAAGTAAGTGGTGGATTGAACGAGTCCAACGCTGCTTCATACGCCTGCTCGGACGTCGACATTATTTCCACTAGCTCAATTCACCAGGGCGTCGGCATTGTGGACTTCTCTCTCAAGGTTTTGTTGCAATGAACACCATTGGAGCTTTCGATACATCCAAGTAAAATAGCTGAGTGATGATATCATGTGTAGATGTGAATAGACAAGATTATTATATGATTGTCAGCAAGTTCCCACTCAACCTAAAAACCAATATTGGGAGTTAACACACAAAATCTACATATATATCAGTCCTATAATGCACCACACAACGATTGCCTACTCGGTTCGATCACGTTCATTACAGGCAGCGCGGCCATTTCGAGTCATTAAAGTGCTTCTAGTCTAACTTCATCCCGCCTGACTAGGCATATATCTTATCAATCCCCGAAACCGAATATGACGAACACCATAGAATATTCAAACTCCAGGTATAGCCCTACTAAGGGATAGCTCCCATGAAAACCAAAAACATATATGGTGGGCAACATGAATCGGTTAGGATATTAGAAGTAAAAAAAAAGGAAAATAAGGGCTGAACGTGTTGGGTATATAATACATGCAAAAATGAACACAGAGGGCCTGGACTGGCTGCTTAAGGTACAGAAAAGTCGCTTGCTTGTGATACAAAACGAGCTTGAGAGCAAGATAGGCATGGTTTTCAGGGTGAGAGAAAGAACAGAAAATAAAAGGGGGAAATAATCATAATAATAATAATAATAAAGATAACTCGAAACAAAAAGACGTTTCCGGGGGCCAGAAGGGGGCTTTCCCTAAACCTCAATATCGACACATATTCCTTCTCCATCACTCGAGCTTGGGTCATCGTCTCCGTGGTCACCATATCCGTCACCAGAGCCATGATCAGCCCCTTGAAGCATCCTTAGATTTTGCCCTCGAGTCTGGCCTGTGTTGTCGGCAACAGAATAATCCGCTGACATATCGTTGCGCACGCGCTCCCTCTCTAGTTGGACTCGAAGCCTTTGATTTTCAGCATCCCGCTCTTCAAGTCGCTTGCGAGCCCCATTACGATCTAGCATGCGTGCTTCTCTTTCCTGCTTCAGTCTTTTCTCCAGCTCGTGCAGACGCTGGATCCATTTCTCATTATTCCCTTGGTCGCCCACTGCGCGTCTTGTACGGGAGCTATGCACAATAGCCCCAGCGCCGTCGGTAAGTGTTGTGGCTGAAGAGATGTTGGATGGTTGAGGTATACCGCTGGTTGAACTCCGCGCCAAAGCCCGAGAGTTATGGGGCATAGAGGGCTTCTCAACCATTGAGTTATGCCGAACTAAGGAAGCTGGGTCCATATCTGCCCCAAGCTCTATGCGTGGAGAGCTTGGCCCCATCCCGGCAGGACCGCGGCTGCGCGAGTGAGATTGTAGCAGATTCAGCTCAGCTTTCAACAACCGATTCTCTCCTCGAAGCTTGGCCATCTCCGGCGACAGGCCAGATTGGCCCAACTTATTTTGTTGAGCGCGTATGTTCATCATTGACTCTTCTAAACGATCCAGCCTTTTGATCCGTAAACTTAAGGTGTGCTCTACGGTCTGATATTGCTTTGTAAGGTCACGTTCAACGCCCTTGATACGATTCTTGAAGCCCGATATCACATTTTCCAGTGTCTTCACAGCCAGTGAAAGATTGCGACTGAAGCCCGGCCAGAACAGGATGTTGCCTATGACCTCTTGACTTGGTAGGTTACCATTGATTAAGCTGTTAGAGTGTGCCCAGTCTGGCCCACACATCGCCGACAAACGTTTCCAGATCATAAGAAGCATTGTGTTCCGCTCGTTGAGCTGATCCTTGAATTGTTGCTCAAGATTAGTAAAACGCTTGCGATCTTGACTGCGGGCATTCTCTAGCTCTGTGATGCGTGAATTATTTTGGGTGATGGTCCTAGATGCTTGGTGGTGAGATTTAAGCGCCTGCTCGAACGATTGCTTATCTGCCCGGCGAGAATGTCGCTCGCGTTCGAGAAGCTCAGCTAACTTCCGAGACTCCAACCCGTGGCTCTCAAGTAGCGCGTCCCGGTTTCGTAAGAGCGACTCAGTCTCGTCTAGTTTAGAGCGTGTGCTTTCAAGTTCCCAAGCGGTCGACTCAAGATTCTTTTGAAGTTCCATGATTTTGGAAATCAAGCTAGAGCGACTACCGGTCAGATCACCTAAAGTTTCTCGAAGATTGTTCTCCAAATCCATGAGCCGCTCCCTCCAAGTATTAGTCTCAATTTCTTGAGCTGATAGGTTCTTCTTGAGTTTCCGTGACTCCTCCTTGGCCGCAGATGCTTCTCGATTCAACTCATTGACGATCCGCTGGACTTCTTGCTTTTCCTTGCTGCCTACGACCTCCCGCTGATGCCGCTCTTCTGTCAGACGCTCCTCAAGTTCTCTGGCCTTGTCCTTTTCGCTCTGAAGACTCATCCTGTATGTCTTTAGCTCTGACTCCAGGTCACCAATCTTGATCTTATCACCATCTTGTTCTTCTCGCAAGAATGCAATCTCATTCTGGCTCGATTCAAGTTGGACTGTCAGGCGCTGGACCTTTGTATTTGCTTCAAAGAGGCTTTTTTCAAAGGATTCCATCTCTCGATTACAATCCTCAAGCTCCTGTTGGACAGCTTTGTAACGTTGCATATTGTTTTGTGCGTCTTCTTCAAGTCGAATGATGCCTTCGCTGGCTGAACGCATCTCTGCCTGCAGTGCCCGGAGATTCTCATCTTGGATCTTCAACTCTTCTCCTAATCGTTGGCACTCTTCAGCCTTCTGGTCAAGCTCCTCTCCAAGGGCATCCAACTCATCCTGGGCTTCAGCTCTCAAATCTTGGAAAGCCGCGTTATGTTCATCCGCCATCAGTAGTGCACGGTCACGCTCTTGCTCCAGGTTCTGCAGATCTTGTTGTAGCTTTTGCATTTCCTCCTCCGCTTGATCCATGTCAGCCTGATATGCCTTATCAAAAGCCTCAACTTCTTTGCCACGTTCTTGGTATGCTTTGTCAAGTGTTTCCAACTCTTTCTTGTACTCTTCCAACTCTCTCTTATACTCCTCAAGCTCCGTCCGAACTGCTTGATTATCAAGTTTCAACGCAGAAACCTGATCACGCAGCTGTCCGTTCCGAACCTCCAGATCTTCTCGTTCTGCGTCATCGCCAGGGTATGGAGCAGTTCTGTCGCTCGCTCGAGAAGAGGGTCTACCGTGAGCTCGGGATGCGGACCGATCAAATATGCTGTCTCCAGCAATGGAACGGCCACCGTCGCGCCGCTGACCTAGCTTCAGCTCCTCGATCTCTTGGTAAAGACGTTCTTTTTCTCGATTTCGAGATGTAAGCATCGAAGTCTGAGCACTGACTTCTTTCCTCAACTCCGCGTTTTCTTGTTTCAGGAGCTCCAACTCCATTACCAAGGTTGTGCTAGAGGAACTGCTGAGGTTGGTATTGCGGTTCAACTCTCTATCAGAGACAGCAGAGTACGAATTCATGGACTCCACCCGGTCACGCTGTGATGGTCTTGTGGAGACTATTATCGAGTTCATTTCACTCTTAAGGCGCAGTGCATCATCTCGCAGCCTTTTGTTCTCCTCCTCTGCTTGCTCTCGAGCAGCCGTCTCTGCTTCGAGCATGTCTTTCCACATATCCTATAGCATTAAATTCAGCACAGAGGCAACTGAAAACCTTGAACAACCAGAACTCACCCTCTCCTCCCTTGCTCCTACATCCGAACCCATTGGCCTTCCATCATTAAGTGATTTAAGGATTTCCGCCAATTTCCTCTTCTCGCTTTCTCTAGCAATACTTTCGGATCTCAATCTCTCAACCTCGAGCTCGTAAACCTCCACCCTCTCTCGTAAAAATAGTATCTCTTCTTCCTGTGCTGCTTCGCGACCATCGTCGTCAGATCCTTCGGGATCATGATTCACCATAGATTCCTTATCAGACTGCTGGTCTTTGAGTTGCTTCTCTAAATCGCGGATTTTTCTTTTCAGAGTCTGGCTGTCTTTCTGGAGTTTCAGTTTATCTGACTTTAGCTCGACATTCTCCGAAATCATTTCCTTTATTCCCTCCTCAGAGCGGCGATTCAGGGCCTCATTGAGAAAATGAATTCTCATTTTCAAGTCAAAATTCTCTTTGGAGAGACGATCAATGGTACTGCTTTGCTCTTTGAGTGTCATGGACCGGCCACTCCTTGCAAAGGCTGGAGTGGCACCTGAACGCTTGTCCGGTGATAATCCGCGGCTAGCATAGTCTTCTCTAAATTGCTTCACAAATGTACTTGGTACCTGGACATCCTTGACACGTTCTGCAATAGCTGTGTCTGTGGGGAAACTGATATCCTGTACTTTCCCTTTCGGTGTCATTAGTCCGGTAGTGTCTTCGGCCATAGGCTCCTCTTGGTTTTGCCCATGCTTTTGCAGGGATGACCCGGGGCGTGACTGCAAAGGTGGTTCCTCCTCATTCAAGGTATCTAAACCACTTTCCGCCGCGTTGCTAGGGTTTCTCTTGTCGAGGAGATTTTCGTCACTATACCCAGATATACCGGAAGCCATACTCCCTAAGCTCACTGATCTAGCCAGGTTGTTACGCTGCCCGTGCTGGGCAGTGCCGGCATTGCCTGGTACTGCACCTCCCGACTGAAGCGCGTAGTCAGCGCCTAATGTTGCATCACTGTTCGTCATTTCTGTAGTGTTGCTTGTCACCGAGGAATAAGAGAGACGGTGGGCTGACTGACGACTGGTCAAATATTTCGGCCTATTCGCTCTACGGCTGCTTGTGCGTGAGGCCCCCTCCGATTCATAGTTGGCATTTTCGCTGAGGCCAACCCGCGAGGGCGAAAGGCTCCGCGAAGTCGTGCGAAAGTCATGACGAGCGGGCTGTTGGGATTGATTTAAATCGGATACAGGTGGTCCATCGGTTGGCTCCTCGAAGAACTGGCTAGTTTGCCGACTACCTTCAGACGATGCGAATTGATTACGGTTAACAGTCCTGGCTGCCGCCTGTGCCGCGGGCGATGACTGCAACACCTCTGAGTCCTTCTCAATATTCACATGCCACTCAGAGAGGGGCGCGGGGGTAGTTTCTGAGTCCACGGCCATATCCTCCTCGGACCTCAAACTGGGGGTCTGTGGTATCGGAACACCATCATAGGTTGACGTAATATCATAACTGGAGACATCCGGAACCACGAAGGACGACTGAACATGGTCTGGCTTGTTGAATTCCAGCGCACTCTCATCGATTCCAACCAGATAGGTATCGTCGGCACTTGAATGCTGGTCCCTTGGAGCAATTTGGATTGTTGAAGGTTCCGGTAAGAAGCTTGACTCCATGTCCATCAACTTTCTTCGCATTTCTTTCTCCTCCATCAATGTCTGATTAACCATGCGCTCGTGATCACCGTCATCGCTAGACAGGAGTAAAAGACTACTATCATCGTTATCTGGTAGCGGAGGTAGATTTAGGGAAGCATTCGAATTGTCAGGATCCTGCCGCTCAGCAGCAGGGGTACATTGGCCATCTCGTTTCGCTTCGTCTGTCGTTCCGTCTTGTGTGTAATGAGCTCCACCATCTACACTGGCTGTACTCGAGTTTGTTTGGGGATGTTCTCCCCGCGCGTCCCCCTCCTCCATTATATCGGTCGTGTAGAACTCGTCCTCCAGGGACAAAAGTCCGTTTCCAGTATCCAGGCTTCTTCCAACAGGTGAGGAAGACGGCGGTGAGAGCGCGGGTTCAATCGCATGAAGGGTCTCAAATGGAGGAAATGGCAGTTGGGCGGATCCTGTCGACATGGTGACGGAGTCTGGGCACCGTGTTTCTTTTCTCCACTTCCGTCTTGAATCCCTAGAATCTTAATGGTGAAAGTCTGGCTTTACTGACCCACCTGACCTAGTTAGTTAGCGTGATCACCTAAGTTTAGACTCCCACCAGTCTTGCTTCAGGCTGAGCAACTCTGGAGCAAGTTTATTTCGTCTTTTGCTACTCTGCTCGAGAGGAAAAAAAGAAAGAAAAGAAAAAGAGACAGAACAGAGTATAATAGAATACACAGGCTTGAATGTAATGGAGGAATATATTATTACATTCGAGAGCGTATCAGTAAGGAGCCAGTGGTTTATTTATTCACGGGGCCACCAATCAGTCAGGTGTACCTTTCTCGAGCTGTTGCACTAATACTAACTAGTACGAATGTACGGGAGTACTGCTCGGGCCGTTCGAAAGCAGACCAAACACCCAAACAGCATAAACGAAATTAAAAAAAAAAAAAAGAAACACAAAAAAATTGCGTTTACAATCAAATTATAACTATCTCTATTAAATAGTTTCACGCTACTTGAATTAGTAATGATATATATTTACATCAAGAAGATCCAAACCAAATGACGCTCGTAGTACCTATAACGTAAGTCTCGTTAAAAATTCAAAATGAAAGGGGAAAGAAGGCCAGATACACGAGGAGGGGAAAAGTGTCCAGGAAAGGTTAAATACAATAACTAGCAGGAGGTTTTGGATATCGGGAAATGATGGATAGGAAAATTGGGGACGAAAGCGCAAGAGAATGATCAATGGTTGGGGAATCGCATGCATACGACATGATACAATCCAAGAGTGACAAGTTGGGAGAAGGAAAGCCAGGTAATGATCGAAAGATGCTTTAACTGGGAGGCGAGCTCTCCTCGCGGGAAGCATATATCTTGTTTTTGAGGTCAAGTGCCCTTTGTAGAGTCTCTATATATGTGCGAAACTTCACATTTTCTCGCAGCAGGTATGATGATTTACGCTCCCAGTTGGCCATGGACTTCGTGGCATTCGGATGCCGGGGAGAAAAGGCCAGAACCATGGCCGGTCGAAGCTCATTGTGTCGCTGGAGTTCATCTTCAACGTTCTTGACATACGTCCGCAAAGCCTTCAGCTGGTCGGCTTCAGGTAAGTTTGAAGCTACCATACTCTGTTGAGGCGGGGCCCAGTCGCTGATATGTACTCGATCGGCCGGAAGCCTGGGGCGCACACCGCCCTGCTGGTCAATAGAGCTCCGAATGGAACTTTGAATGCTAGGCCGTGCCCCAGACGATGACGGCGGCGACCTGTTGTTGTTCTCCACCGTTATCAAGGCACTGTTGATGACTGCATCACTCCAGCCGTATTCCATATTGCTAACTCCACCAACCAGAGGCTCTTTGGATAATCTTGCACTCCAGTAGTTGGCTGTAGAGACGAATTCATGGACAATCTCTGGTGTACCAGCCTGAAAGAGGTGTACTGCACCATTAGGTAGACTCAACGCCCAGACGTGTGGGCGGGATTTAGAGTACCCAGGGGATGGAAGCACGCTGGCGAGAGTTTGGCGTAGGAGAAACTTCCTTATCTCCTCGGCATTCTCTGTCCAGTTTCCTCCGCCCACCACCACCCCACCATGTGAGTGTGTTTTTGGCTTATGGCGAACGGATTTTGTCGACGAATTAAATGAAAAAAGCCTTATCCAGCCCTGTTGTATTACAGCGAAGCATTCGTTCCAGTTTCGGTCCTTAGCCCGCTTGTCAGCTGAATCTAAGTGTTGCTTATGCTTTAGGCTCCCTTCTTTAGCCCAAGGAGCACCAGCAAGCTGAAGAGTCTCGTCTTCCAGAAGTGGTATGGTTCCCTCGATCTCCTCAGTGCTCGCGATGGAATAGGCAGAGTCCTCCCGTATTATCGCTTGACTTAGTGCATTAGCGAACCCAATAGATTGTTGATAGTCTCCACGCATATAGTCTGATCCGAATGAGTCTACCGAAACAGATGTTAACTTGCCCAAAGATTGCTTACTCCAGGTACTGGAAGCAGACGGGCTCCAGAAAGACGACTGCTCTTCCAGGCTGGTTCGGCTAGAACCCATGACGGAAGGAGGATATAATCTCGCCCGTGACCGGTTTTTGGAAGACCAGCGCGCGGTGCCGTAACGGGAGTCGGCTGAGCGACCCCGTGGGTAGACGTCGGAGCCGCTCCTGCTAACGGTGCTAGGGCTTCTGCGTAGACCATTTGGATTAGGGGACAGTAAATGGTTCGATGAAGTTCGAGACGCCTCCCTCTCCACTTGAGCACCATGAAGCGGGAGCCTCTGCTTCTGAATCGAAGTATAAAAGTCCCTAAGTACAGTTTCAATTTGCTGGCCCCACGCCTTATCGGTTCCATTGAATGGCACATTTACCAACGGCCCTGTGTTATTTTCAGGATCGCCTGATAATCTGACGGAGAGATCAGTTCGAGAAAGTCGATTCACGAGCTTCACCGGCGCATTCGCGGGCTTATCAGCGATCATATTCCCACGGTCGGACTCATCCACAGGAGACGTCAGAGATTCCCGGGCCGGCACCTTTGATGCATTGTGGGCGGAATGAAGTGCTTCAAACCCATCGGGGGCCGCGTCGAAGGCCACGCGATGTATGGTGGGCATCGTGTTTCGAACAAATTGGCCTTTGGTCATCTTCTGTTCAATATCTGCAAGGTGAAGGTCCGTGTTCAGCAGAAGAAGAGAGTAGCATATAGTATGCACAACATCTAGAGAGATAGTTAGCATCGCATCGCACAAGATCATGAAGCAATAGAATAAGGATGGACATACCTGAAGCCTTGAACCCATGGTTAGGATTGCACTCGCACCATCGCATAGAAAAGGCATCTAGAACTCGATCAACCTGTTGTGTCTCTCCCTTTAATATAAGCCGAGTACATAGACTTCGGAGTGCTGCCAAAATATTCATATTAGACCAATCGAAAAATTCCATATATGCCTTGCGAATCGTAGCGCGGTCCGGGTCACCGAGCCATGCAGCAGCTGGCTCATTCCCCACAACTTGATCCTGACTGTCGTAGAGCTTTTGAGCCTGTTCTTTTTCTGGGTCTCCTGGTTGATCTCCTGGGGTGTCGTCCGTGCAATCGATTTTTCTTTCCGATATCTCAACAGACATTGATTCCACCGGAGAAACCACTGGTGTGCTGGAAGCTGTGTAATAATTCGAAATATTTGATGCCGATGCTTTCAACGGGCCATTGGTATCCAGAGGTGGTAGTTTTTGGCTGTAATCATCTTCGCGGTCGTCCAGCTTGGGTTCGCTCTGACGCTGAACTTCTTCCGATTCCCCTGGATTGGTCGTACGTGTTTCCTCGGGATTTTCTATAGGCGACACACTCTTTTGAGAGAAACGCTCAGCGACAGGTGATAGTGGCGGAACACTAAGGTCTTGTGGCGTCAACCTATTCCGGACACCATCCATGCGATCACTCTCCGGGTCCGGTCCACTGTCGCGTGAACCGATGCCATCCCTGAGAGCCAGCTGGTCTGGACCAGTTGAAGATATAGAATCCATGTGATTAATTTTGGGGATATCCTCGTCTCCAATATTGCTTCCCAGAGTCGATGTATCACGTGCACTGGCGGAAGCGGCGGGGTAGAGGCTGTATTTGGGTCTAGGTGCAGCATGGAAACTCTCCTGCGGTTTTTCTGCAGGCGAATTAACTCCGAGTCCTTTCTTCTCCTGTTTATCTGAACCTATGTTTCGACTATGAGATTCTGTGGAATGGAATAGCCCTGGAGCGCTAGCTTCTGCAAGATAAGGGTTCATCACCTTCCTTAAACTACTCACAGGGCTAGGTTGTGGCTTCATGATCTCATGTGGCCTCGGGCCAGACTCTGGGGGAATTATAATAGGAGGCGGAGCGCTCTCAGTCACCGATCTCTTCCGTCGGCGGAAGAATGAAGATTTCTTATTCACCACTTGATGGGCCCCTTGACGGATCGTATTGGTACCCACTGTGCTACTCTTCAATGGTTGTCGCCGGTCCTTGAGGTTTGTAGTGGAACCATTGAAATCCCGTTGATCGTTATCTTGGGAGGTTACAGGATCAACCTGATTGTTTTCTCCAGGTGTGGGGTTTTTGGATGAACCAAAAACACGCCGGAAAAAGCCCGGGCGTTCCTTGATCGGAGCTGGATCAGAGGGCATCGGAAAAACAGGTTTGTTGAATGATATCGTAGGGCTTGGGGCCGGCGGGTCAAACGATGCCGCCGGTATAGACGGGGGTTCCAAAATAGACGCACCAAGTTGCGCCAGATCATTTTCACGGCTGCTCATGGCCACAGTACCTTTCGTTCGTGCCGATTTTACACTGTTGCGTCTAGAAGCCAACGGTGTGCGCGATGACTGAGGACCCAAAGTCCCAGAATATTCACCTTGCGGTGAAATTTGATACTTCCTTGGTCCACCTGGGATGCTGGGTGTAGGGGCTGCGTCAGCTTCATCAAATGATGCTGGATCATAATCAGCCGTTGCTCCCGTAAATGGAATAATCGGTTGTCTAGTACCGAAGTCGAAGCTTGCGGAACGCCGCTCAGTAGCCAGATCCGCTCGATTGTTCCCTGAAAGGGGTGGGCCAAAATCCATGTGTGAAGAGGAACTCCCTTTACTGCCCTGTCTAGCACCTCCTCCCGAATTAGAGCAATAATCGTATAATTGGCTGCGCGGGGTTGGACGTTCTGGGCTGCGGGCACTACCAAATCTTCTAAGGTTGGAGTTGTAATTCGAGCTGCTAGTACTCCGACGGGCCCTCCCCGGTTGAGTCCCGTATCGACCAGCTGCATCATCGGGGTTGTAGTCCAGTTCTGATGACAGAGACGATGAAAATGTATGACCGCGATACCGACGCTGGTTCATAGAATCTGGGGAACAACGGCCATACGGATCTGGTTCAAAAACGGAATTGAACAGACGGTAATCATCCAATACGGAGGTATTTGAGGATGCAAACTGATCCAGTGACAGGAGCATATTATCAACGATAGAAGTGCGGGCGGCATGCTTAGGGGACAAAGATAAGTCATGGGGATCTCGCTCATCACCAGAGTCTATGCCGTTATTTGTGGCACCACCAGCAGTGTTGTATTCGTCCAGAAAGGCATCGCGCACTGGCGGGCATGATTGAGTAACCCTTCTTGTAGATTTGTAGTTGGGTGCTGCAGAAGGTGTACTTGGAGGAGAATTACTGGCATACATCTCGGAAAGTTGTTGAGACATCCTTGGGCTGTCTGATCGCGTGAATCGGCTCATTGAAGACGATGTAAAGCTCGCAAATTCTGGTAACAACCGAGGCTGTGGGAGAGGAGCTCAACTCCGAATTTCTCATACGAAAACTGTAGACAGATGCACCTCTATGGAGCTGATGTTAAGTAGTATCAAGGCACCGGGTCCTTTCTTCTTTTTCTTCCACCCGTTTCTTATGGGGATTCGATAGACGTCCTATTAGACCGTGGGGGTTATGTCTTGAATGCTGAACGGGCCGTCTCCAAGGCAGAAAGCAGAGTGCGGTATGTGTCATCTGTCGGTCATTGCGTAGGGATCGGCTGGAATGGAGGATGGATGCTCAGGAACAGTAGTCGAAGGTGTATGACAGTCAATTGAGAATCAAGAAAAACTCCAGAACTAGCTTGTGAATCGTTAAAGGCTTGGGAAGCAACAAAGCCTCGTCAGTATCATGTTGCATTTAAGAATCACCAGGCATAGGTAGGACATCAAAAACATACTAGGAAGGGGAATGGAACCAAAGGAGTAAAGGCAGGCGGGGATTATCAGGGCACCACAGGAACTGTGGGTATACATTAAACCACTCTGTGTGGGGGGGGCGATGTTTTTCGTCCTTTTTTTTCTTTCCTTAGTTCCGTAAAGGAGGCATGGTAGAACTAGCAGTTGCTATCTGGATGAATAATGAAGGAGGAAAGATTCAAGATGACGGACCACTACATCCCCCCAAAAAAATAACGTGACAGGGGAGGGTGGGAAAGGTTTACCGGATATAATTCATGATCAATTCCCAAATCAAAAGAGAGCTGGGAGTGTCGTACTAGGCGGTACTAGTGCCGATGGTCAGGGGCAGCGGGAGTCTTGGCCAGAACCAAGGGTGTAGTAAAGTAGTCAGTATCCCAAGGGTGAGAGAAGGGGAAATGGGAATTATTTCCCTGTCAGGCTCAAAGTCTCAGATGTTCTGTGTCCGAACACCCGCATCTTTTTCCTTTCTTTTTTTTTTTTTTTTTTTTTTCTCCATTTTTTTTTTTTTTTTTTTTTTTTTTTTCTTTCTCCATTTTCATTTCCTTTTTTACCATTTTCTTCTCCCCTCGAAATCCAATCCAATTAACTAACTTTCCCCCAGTCGGTTGCACCATTAGTCAACTAATTATGACTTAGTTGCTGAACTAGTCTATACTAGATAGTAGGTGTACACGGTACTGAATATTAATTGGTTGTTAACGAGTTCACAAGGTCTCAGATTTCCTCAACTAGTCAACATCAATTAATCTTATAAAATCCTCCGTCCGAATCTGTTACAGTGGTGCCATTGGTGTGGGCCACCACCTTGAATATATATCATGTACGGAGTACTCCGTACATGGTCTCAAACGCTAGTAGCAGAGATTCCTCAAGAAAAAATTTTAGAAAAAAATATATATATATATATATATATATATATATATTTTTTTTTTCTTCTTTTTTGCTTTGGTTCCCAGAAATTCTGATGCAAAACCCAAGTAGCTCAAGAAGAATACTCTCCTCTGATTAAAAAGAAAAGAAAACAAGAGCAAGAGCAAGAGCTGTGAATATACATATACACATATACAGAGAGAGAGAGAGAGAGATTTTTAATTTAGATGGTCTGCGTAACAAACCTTCCATCAGTAGATGTGTATAAATCACTACTATCTAGATCCCTGCGCCGCGGAGTTTTGATTTTCCTCGGTGGAGAACTACTATTATATACTCTACAGGTCAAATAGTAAGTTAGATATATTAATTATCTCATTGAAACAACCTGAGGGCATATAGACCTTAGCTGCTAGCCAATAGTCATTCATATATTCGCCCAACTTAAATGAGAGCCGGACAACTCTTCTGAGCATAAGACTGGTAGAAACTTTCGCCGGAGATCAGCATGTTCTGTACTCCATAGATAAGAGACTGTTTGTAAACAACCTTGGCCACAATTCTGGTTCTTGAGTACTCCGTACGTGGCCTCCCCCTCCCAAAGATAAATATTTACCCACAGCAGTGAGACGAGATCTATCATTTAGATGGCCTATATACAAGACTCAAAAGGTCATATCCACGAGGAATTGATACTCGGTAACTGATCAGTTTGCCGGGTACAATAAGCCACGGGCCGCTAGTTGATCCGAAAGTACCAGCTGGCGGATGACATAACCCTGTGAATGAGGTTCTTTGGACTCCATACCTCAGAAGGGGTTCAGGAACCACCAATACTCGTAAAGATACATGTTACCCAGCCCTCTCTGGCATCCAGTGTCCTAGGGCTTTCATAAACCGTGCAAAAATGAATCCTCACATATCGGTTCCGCGCCAGCATGCGAGTCCGTCTAACTTTGGCGGCACGACACCAGCAAGCCGTGGATCTAGCATACGGATGCCGCGTTTTTTCAAAAGGTGCGCTCTTTGAAAACTCCTGTGGGCCAGAAGATAACATCAACACGGAGTATGGAAACTTGGATCATTTGCGATGGGTGATTACTGATCCGAATGTCATGTTGGTCACAGGATGTTCAAGTTTCCGCAGATGGACTTTGAAATGGCTATATGGGAGATGACATCACTGCTGATTGCACCCAAGAAAGTTTTCAAATCCATCTACTACCATGTGAGTATAGTTTTGATCATTGGTATTGTTTTAGTGCAAGTGTGCTGATTATCTTATTATTGTAGAAACGTAGGTGCCTCCAAACCCACCACTGTCACAACTTGACTATCATAACGATAACATCATAATAACCCGTCGCTCTATCATCACAGAAACTAAGAATACCTGGCATCGCCCTGACCCATCTTTTACCTATCTACTCTCCTTCTTCTTGCTCCTCACAGCTCTCGCGTGGGGTCTTGCATATGCGCCGTCTTTCGGGGCCATTGTCCGCTTGTCTCTACTGTTCATCTTTCTCCATTTCATCGGATCATCACTGCTGGTGTCGACGATAGGGTACTTTGTCATCGGCCGACTTTTCGGTCCAGATGGAGCGGCAGCCTCCCTCTCCGGGTTGCGAGGGGGACGTGGACGGAGACGTGGTGCAGCACAAGGCTTGTTCGTGCAACCGGGCGAAAAGGATCAATTAGAATTTGGATACTGCTTTGATGTATGTCGGGATGATGCCAAGTTGGTACTTGTGCTGAACTAACCATCACAATTAGGTCTCTAATCGGGCATTCTTCCCTCTCTACCTTCACCTGTATGTCGTTCAGTTCCTTCTCCTGCCGCTTCTTACGCGCAGTCCAAGCAATTTCCTCGCCACGTTCCTTGGGAACACACTCTATCTTTCCGCCTTGGCTTACTACACATACATTACCTTCTTGGGGTACAATGCCCTTCCGTTCTTGCATAATACTGAGTTACTCTTGCTCCCTATCCTCGCGTTTGCGATTTTGTGGCTTGTGAGTTTAATCGCAGGATGGGGCATTGTAGCCCAAGGAGGCAGCGTGGAGGGGCTCTTCTGGGGTGCTTAATATCTGAAACCCTACCTATGGTACTTCATATTGGATGAACTTTCAACTGTACCTTTAGTCAAGCAAGGCGTTGGGGTATACGGTGACGGTTTCGATAACTTTAATATTCATGTTCATTTGTACCGGTTCATTTGCTTTGGGAGGATCTGAGCGTGGGGATATACTACTACCCTTTCCTATATATTGTGTTTATTGGAGAGAACGCCTACTGTATAGTAGTTCTCGACATTGCATATATCAATGTGTGTTTAGTTTCTGCATCTGGATATTTAAGCCTAGAGAGCTTGCGCCGGTGATTACCTACCTGTTGAAACTGTATTGTTTGTTCTGAACCGAACGATCTATCTGGGGATTCTGTTACAGTCGAGTCCATATAACAATAACAATAGTAACAATAAGAATAATAATATGAGTGACTGGTCCGTGTTATACCGAACCAAGTTTCTAACTAGCTTTAAATAAAACAATCCCATACCCCCATAATAGACTCAATACCCAAGCTAAAGTGGGCACTTTATTTCATTTTTTCTTCTTAGAGCCGCCTTTCTTCTTCGCATTCAGCTTTGCCTCTATCTCTGCAGCCCGCCGCTTAGCTAGCTCTGCCTTCTCTTCTTTCTCAGCTTCCTTCCGCAACCTTTCTGCCTCTCGTCGCTCCCGAATGATAGCCAGGCGAGCCAAATCAGCACGAGCTTCCTCTGTTTTGCCCTCCGCGTGCAGCTTCAGGTAGCGCTCACGTTCCTGCTGGGCCTCAATGGCTTCGCGCTCTCTCCTGGACAACTGCGACATGTCTTGCTCTGGATTTGAGTCCTTTAATTGCGAGCGGGACTTAGTTGTGTGGTTCGGATTTGAGGGCAAATCTTCATCCCCATCACTAGACCTGCCATTTTCTGACTCCGAGTCGGATGGCGGTAGATCGCCCGGCTGGACTAGATTCCGTTTTGCTATAGCAGCCTGCTTCTTGGCTTTGACTGCTGCCCGGCGCTCCTCACGAGTCATCTCTGGGGTTGCCGAAGAGCTGGTCCCAGGTTTAGTGTCTTCCTTTGAGGATTCCCCTCCCGATTCAGACACGTCCTCTTCCTCCTCTTCCTCCTCTTCCTCCTCCTTGTCGTCCTGTGAGGAGGATGTGGCATCATCGTCTGGTTCCTGTTTCAATGTCGGGCAGTGTTAGGAGTTCGGTTTCTAGCATCAACTGTGTCCATGACCTTGCCATAGCTTAACGTACTCTCCATAGACCGACGGGATTACCGTGCTTGTCGACTGGTTGAACATCGCGACTAAAGTGTTTCCCACCTGATATTAAAGCATCCGTCAGTCTAAGGATTATTCTCTTAGCGTACGGTTCGGGACGAATTATAGGTATTGAGCTTACCTCCTCGCGAAGGCTTGGAGAATTTCCCACGGCCACGAGGTGCCATGATGTGAGTGGTCAGGGAGAAAGGGACCAGACAGGGTATTGAATTTAATGGAAAGCACCAAGGTCTCTAGGACAGATATTTATAGCCAAAGGTAATAGTATATCTTGAAGGGATGCCTGTGGTTTTACAACTGTCAGTGACTTGGAAAGACAGAGCGGGGGAGCCAACGGCTTATATGTTATGTACATGCAACGGCTGAGGTATCCCCAGACGCGCTTCGCAGTGGTTGATCCTTCACCGAATGAAAGTGAAAATACGGTGGCTCCAAGGCAAACCACTTTGATGCTAAGAAAATAAAAGAAAAGAAAAGAAAAGAAAGAGAGAAAAGAAAGAAAACAAGGTAAGCAACCGAACGACGAAGAGAGAAAGACAGACGGTTGAGTCACCGTGGAGGATTTCTATGGTAGGGCGGGGAAATCAAACGATACACGATCCTCAGGCATCAATACTTATGACCCACAGCGAATCAACACCAGTTGAGTCCATAGGCGTTCATCGCCTGCTCACTCACTATACACAATCAGTACCCGATTATTACTAGTTGTAGATAGGTCGGGAACTGGCATATTATCAATCTATATACAGGCAAACTTTATAAATCGGTCATATACACACTCACATATTCCAACAACTTTAAGACCGTTGCCAGGAGAATCCCAGCTTAGCCACTCTCGCTGCAAACAAGGTCACTGCCCCGGCAATAACTGCACTGCCCATGAACATTTGAGCATAGAGATACTGCCCATCATCTAGCTGGATCAGTGCCCCCGCGATCGGAGAGCCGATGAGAGCGGCCACAGCCACCACGCTGAGCACCATTCCCATCCTCACACCGGTCTTTTTCAGGTCTGTTGTGAGGGTACTGAGGGTTGCAGGAAACAGGGACTGGATACCAGCTGCAGCGAGGCCATAAAAAACGCTGAAGGCGTACATGCCACCCGAGCTGTTCACGGCAGCCCAACAGTATGCAACCACCCCGGTAGCCAGGCTAGAAGGGATTAACAGGTTCAGCGGCCCGGTATACCAGTCAGCCATGAGGTTCGGAATCAGCCGACCTAGAAGTCCAACACCATTCATGACTAGGAGCACATCGATCGAGGTTGACTGGGAGACATTGATGATATCGCGAGCAAAACTCCCAATGTAGAAGAAGCCAATATAGATACCCCAAAAGTTGAGGAACATACCAATGGCGAACAATGCATAAGAAGGCTCCTTGAAGGCAGCCCATTCAACGAGTGGACCACTTTGGCGCGGTGGTAACCTTTGCTTCAAAAAGAGCAAGCAGGGCATTAGTGTGCCTAACGAGATAAAACCGAGGATTCGCATGGTCCATCCATATCCGATCCGGGGCAGCAGACGCATAACAACAGCGGGGAACACCAAGCCCCCAGTTGCCGATCCAGAGGCCACAATCCCCATTGCGATCGAGCGCCTTTTGGTGAAATACGTAGGTATGAGGGCAATGGTAGGGCAAAACATGAGCCCACAGCCAATTCCTTGCCCAACGCCTTGGGCCAAGAACAACTGCCAGTACTTGGTAGACAAGGATGTCATAAAGATGCAAAACAACTCCAGCACCGCTCCCAGCACCAAGGTGACCTTGAAGTATCCGGCATCGGTTGCACGACCTGAGAAAGTTCCGATAAAGAAAAGCAAAAATATTTGGATACTTCCCACCCAGGATATGTCAGATGGGGAATGCCCTAGTGTTTCAGTATAGTAGGTTTGAAAAACGCCAAAGCTGTTGATATAGCCCCAGGTGTTGAAAATGACAAAGTGCCCCAAGGCGACTTGGAACCAGGCCATGAAACCACCGTCGGGCGGAGGTCCGATTTCTCTATTCGATCCTCTGGTGCGAACCAGGGACAACGTTTTCGAGGCCAGCGCGCTGGGGTAGCTGGCATTTGTGGGCGTCTTGGAGAGTTCCTTCGCCCGGCAGTGACCCACGATTGATTCTCCGTCGCCGGGAGCCTCTCCAACGCTGCTTGCAGTCTCATCTTGACGGGTGCCTTCTTCTTTTTCTTCTTCCTCTTCATTGATTGCGGGCTGAGCATTGAGCATTCGGTCCAACATGTTTGCTAGTTGGCAGAGAATGAATTAGCAACGTATGGACTTGGAGATACGTTTCCGGGTTACCAAGCAATTGCACTGTTGTTTCACAAGGGTGACCTTCCCATTGATCGATTCCGATATGGAACAATATTCAAAATTGGTGCATCTAGAGGTTTGAAAGCAGATCTACCGACGGCCTAGGAGAATTTTATGACAAAGCTGATGAGAAAAAAAAATTGGCTAGCATCCTGCGCGGCTTGTTCGCCGAAGCCATTAGAGCCACGGTTAATAGGGCTCATGGCCAGTGGAGAAAATTAACGGCTTTCGCTGTCTATTTCTCTCTTTTCCTTTTCCTTTTTCCGGGGCCAGAGCAACTAGTAGGAGGCGCTCTAACTATGGAACCGGGGGGGGGGGGGTTGATTAATAAGAGGGATGAATAACGAGAAATCGCTTCGCACAGAAGTCCGAGAAGCAGACTACCGGGGTAAAGAGGCGACGATCAGTGGATGCCATGCATTTTATGCATTCATTCATTCATTGAGGGGAAACTGTATGTAGTACATATGTATGTACGCATGGTTACCACAACAGGAGGATAGAGAGTACAGTACAGCACTGTTCTACTACCCCACAATTTGTTCCATACATGAATGCGGAGCCGTAGTTAATATTACCTACATCATACCTAATAACATTAGTAGTCCTAGTTATATATATATATATATATCTGTAGTACGTGCACCTCCCCACCCGTTGAACGTCGAACACCCACTATGGACGGTAGCCCTGGATTTAGTGTCCTGGACGTATATGATTCTCGTCTCTGGTCTATCTAATCTCTAACCCATTATGAAACCCTGGCCAAACAAGTCCATCTATGACATATTATAAGGAGGACGGACAGTGAAAACACAAAGGGACGCAGGTGGCAAACTCTGAGACTAACCCACGAAGAAGAATAACAAAAAAAATAAAAAAAAAATAAAAAAAAAGACTCCACCTAGCCAGGCTGTGCTACAACTTCGCTAAACGGATGTTCTCTAAATAACGACAATGCCAAAAGAAAACAAAAACCCCCCATCATGACGCCTCTTAACAGATGGTCACCGTCAAAAACATCCACCTCCTCTACGCCTCTAGAATAAATAATATGATTTATAGAATGACAAACATCCACGGTCCATACTCTGCCACGGAAAACTGGTACCCAGGTCGTAGCCTAGATCGCATGAACACCACAAAGATTAAAGGAGAAAGTTTGCCGATATCAGTAGTCTTGAGTGGAGCTACTGTTGAGCATCGTGACTGTCTCAATCACATCAGCTGGCTCTAAGAGATGCCAACTAGCAGAAGTCTGTTTCGAGCTAGCACCGACGGTCACCGAATAGACATGGTCCTGTGGGAGATCGAACTTTTGAAGGGCCCGAAACATATCTATGACAGATCAGTCATCGCTCAAGATACTCACTAACCGTAAAGAGCTAGATTAGACGTACCTTCATCTGTAAAGTCGTCCCCTGAGCAAAAGATGAATTCAGGAGCCTGCCCAGGGCCAGTCCCGTATTCGTTGACTAGTCGGCTTGCGATGAATCCTTTGTTGACAAAGGTCGGACGAACCTCCAGATTGGCCTTTCCAGCCATCACCTCTACTTCCCATCTTTTACCTACAGTCTCCTCCAGATGTTTTCGGCACTCACGAGCCTGAAATGCACCATACTCAGGATCTGCACGCCGATAATGCCACGTTAAAGCGACCCGCTTCCTCTCAATGAAGGAGCCTTGAGTTCGCTCAGTATAGTGTTGAAATATCTCCATGACCTCCTTCTGCCATCCCATATTTGATCGTTCGGCGAGATTCTCCCAGTCGTCCGAGCGTGGCTTCCGGATGAAGCAACCATGTTCGGCACTCAATCCTAATTCAGGTATATGACCCATCCATTCATCGAGAAAGGCTTGGTCACGCCCACTGATGATCCATACTGCGTTGCGGGAGTCTGCGGCTAGAGTTTTGATGTTCCGCAAGACGCGATCGGATGGTATAGCAGCTTGCGGATCTTTGACGATAGGGGTAAGCGTGCCATCATAGTCGAACATGAAAAGCCTCTTCCGTGCCTTCCGATACTGCTTTAAAAGCTTGGCTCGATCGAGGGCTGGAGTCGCCACAGATTGGTCAAATGAAGAAAGATTAGTCAGCAAACGAGAGAGATATTGTGTAGACCAAGCCGACACTGTGTTTGTTGTGACATGCTTGTAGAGCTTCTGATGGCTTGCCTTTCTGTCTTCAGGGGACATCGTCAAGGCCTGATTTATGGCTCCGGCTACGCCTGCTGTATCCCATGGATTGATATGGATCGCGCTTGAGAGGGTCCCGGCAGTTCCGGAGAACTCGGAGAGGATCAAAGGACCATAGCTTTGCTGCTGGCAGATGATATACTCCAAACTAGTCGTGTTCATGCCATCTCGAACAGTCGTGATCAAGCCGACATCAGCCACACGTAGTAAGGCGAAATACTCCTGCTGGGAGAGGTATTGCGGATAATACTTGACGGGCGAGAAACTCAAAGACCCAAAGCGGCCGTTTATGGTGGAGACAAGATTGGATATCTGGCTTGCAATTTTGTTCTCCTCCTTTTCCTCCTCGACACTGGTCGGACTGGTCACCTGAATAAGTACCACCTTGTCGCGCCATTCAGGATACCGCTCCAGGAACACTTCGAACGACTGCAACTTCTGGGCTACACCACGGACACTGTCCAACCGATCACGGCCGACAATGATCTTCTTCCCGGCGTAAAGCTTGCGTATTCCTGCCACGGCCTTCTCGATCTCAGAAGAGCCGAAGGCAATATTCTGGATTGCATTGGCATCGATACCGATGGGGAAGACGTCCACGGCCACGTGAGCACCATACGCATCCACCCCGGCGGAGTTGGAGTCAAATCCAAGCACCCGAGTGCAGCAGGATGAAAAATGGCGAGAATACGAGAAAGTCTGAAAACCAATCATGTTCGCACCCAATACTCCGGTAAGCACTTCCTTCCGCTTAGCCAGACAACGCATAAATTCGCTACTGGGGAATGGCGCATGTAGGAAAAAGCCAATGTAAATGTTTGGAATCCGCTGCCTCAACATACTGGGCAGAAGGAAAAGGTGGTAGTCATGGATCCAAACAATATCGCCTTCCTGATATTCTCTCAGAATCCGGTCCGCAAACAACCGATTCATTCGTACGTAATCCGCCCACCAGTTGCGTTCAGATCGACCGTCTGTGGGGCCATGTTGCTTGTAGTGCAGGAGGGGGTACAGCTCCCTTTCTGCATATCGCCTCCATCTGCCTTGATCCTCCAAGGAGATTGTATCTTCGGGGATTTCTGTTTCAGCTGATAGCCACACGGGGACAATTTTACCGTACCGTCCAGAGCCTAATTGCGCATCTAGTCGACTTCGGTCGTCCTGACTGACCGTAAAACCATCCAGGAGAGGATGGCTAGGTGGTCGTTGATTGGAGTCCACGGGCACAGGTGCTGCTGCTTTATTGAGAGGTTTTGCTGTACCATTAGCGGCCGCGGGCAACTTCGCACTGGTGTTTATGGGGATTTGCTGTAAAGGCACCGTGTCCTCCGGAACTGGTTCTACCTCGCCGGTCCAGCCAACGAGTGTATGAGACCAATCAGTCTCTTCAGAGCCTAAATATGCTAAAGAATCGAAGAGAGCCGAGGTTCCCGGACGGGGTTTGAGCTCCTGTTGGCCGATTAGTCTATATATCCGACGGACTTTAATAGGCCAGAAGATGGAAACGAGGCCACGAAGGAACAAATAGGGGGAAGATACATACCCAGTAAGACCCCCGCCGATAGTAAACTTTGTATGGGATGCAGAAGGCAGCGCTAATGATTCGCCCAGAGAGACGTAACCCTGGGTGTTGTTGACGCAGATCGGCCTCCAGGGCTTTTGGCGTCTCCCTCAGACTCAAACGACGCAAGAGCTCAATTCTCGACTTCGCATCCTTGACTGCCTGGACCGGCGTGATGGGGGTGATATTTGACGACCCCGAAACCGTCTCTTCGCTAGGGGTTTCCGAGAAGCACGAAGGGGCATCGGTAGGTAAAGATTGCTTTTTCTCCCCACTTGGAATAGGGGTGGTAGCTGCGGCTTCGGTGGAAGCATCTTCACCTTGAACTTTAACACCCGGGTCAGGCTGATCACGGGGGATATCTGCCGGAGTTGTCCTCTGTTCGGAGGACATTCTTGGATATAGATAACAGGTAAGGCGGACGATACAAGGGGAGGTGAATGACGGCGGGGCGAGGATCTAATCAGCTGCTTGATCTGAAGTTTCCAAGACGAGTCAGAGAAACGACATGGTCTTTAAACTTCTGTGTACGAGATCGATGACCAACAATAGGGGGGGTGGGCAAATTGTAAGACTTTAGAGTCGCAGGTACCTCGGAGAAATGGAGTGAACGAGATAAAGCTAGTTCGGTGGAGGGGGGGGGGGGGGGGGGAAACCGCGAACTATGCCATGGACGGCAAAAGGAGAATCATTGAACTGGGGGCTGTGGGAAAGTTAGAACACCGGAAGTAAGGGATTGTGGTTGGAGGAAGGGTGAAGAGTTTCCTTCTCTCTTTCACTTTTAATTTTTTTTATTCTTCAATCAAAGTGAAAGCGTGAGGGAAGAGAGAGGGGGAACAGGGTGGGGGTGTGTGTAAGAGAGAGCGAGAGAAAGAGAGAGTGGGAGAGGGAGAAAACGGGTCACTGACGGAGGGTTGGGAGCAAGAAAGAGGGGTGGTGGTTTAGAAGTCTCAGGCGGTGAAGGCCTAAAGAACGTGGTTTCAATCGCTTCGCTCGGTTGTTGTTGTCGTTAATCTACTCAAGCAATAGGAAGAGCTGGATTGTTCACGAGCCAGGGAAGAGAGATACGAGGGATATATAAGGTAGAACGGGAGAGAAGGAGATAGAGAAGAATGGTGCCCCTCTAGACGGACTGTTCCAGGCCGATGACTCGGAGGGTTAAAAAGAAAAAAAAAAAAAAAAAAACATATATTATACAACCTTAAATGGTTTTAGTTATTTCCTCCATCTCGGAAACAATTAACTATAGTAGTATGGTACTATAGGCACCCAACCAAACATACCTAATCGACCGAGGATGTAGTCCCATAATGATGAATTAATAGTCAATCCAAAATAACCGGTTTCACGTTCGTAACCCCACGGTTCTAGAGTGGATGATGCGATCCATGAAATTTCTCTTGAGGATCATGTCCACTTCCTAGTTCATCACACATGTACGTCATTACCCGAGTGCTGGAGGTAAATGGAGGTAAATCATCATCTTTCTTTTTGTCCTTCTGGTTTTCCCGAAAAAAGCTGACGGAGAATGACTATAGGGGGATGACTTCCCATTGGGCCACGAAGATGAACCGGATTGTCCCTGCAGGTTGAGTGTCTGGCCAGATATTATGGTTCTGCTACTATCAAATCATCAAATCCTGCTAGTCCCAAGTTTGTTTCTTATTGAACTAGTACGTTAGTACAGCCAGCAGCAATGGGCAGCGATCCTCATCGATTCATCGAGACCCGATTATCTAATCGATCGCCGGCTCCCGGAGTTAGGGCTGGATCATGCACGTGATACTTTTAGTAGGCTGTACTCTGTACCGCCTTACGGATGCTTTGCTGCTGCTGCTGCTGCTGCCGCTGCCCGTCTCGTGGTTCTCAATCAATCCGATCAACCCCTTTGACGCTCTTTCATAATAACATACTTAAATTTAGGCCGTTTCCCAAGTCCGGTATATGCCCCGGATTCTCGTCAGTCATCCGCAATGCCTCGATTGCCTAGTTATTCGCGCGACCATGCGCTTCCACGTCTCAGCTGGTCTACTCCCTGCGGCTCCTTCCTCTGCGATTCGGCAGCACACGCTTCGCTCTTCCCAGTCGAGATATCAACCTGTCCCCGGAACTAGGTTCTATTCTAAGGACATGGCTATATTTAAAAGCAGCCTTCCGAGGACTCTCGAGGCCCACCGATCCTCGAATAGGACCAGTCTAGTTCGTAAAGTATTCGACCGGAAGCCCTCTGAAGACCTCACCCGCCAAGTAATTCCAGCGGAGGAAGCCTTGGCTTGCAAATTACCAGGGAAATCGGTTCCCCCAGAAGCTGCGGCACAACCTGCGTCATCTGGGCCACCGCCACGGACAGGGAGGAATGCTCACTCCATGAAACATCATCCCATCCTTACCACCCAAAAAATTCCATGTGGTCGGATACGATGGAATGTAAACGCAGAGCAAGGCCGATGGGAGCAATCTCCATGGATGGGCCATCGGAATGCAGGTCGCGAATGGCCTGACGGCTTCTTGCAACTAGATGCAGAGATCCGCGCACTTGAGGAATATTTGCTACCAACACCTCCTGAGCAGGAGAGGGTAAACCATATAGTTTCACAAATTACAAACATGCTGCGAGATATTACACCTCATACGCCGCAGGTCATCGGCTCTCGGCGAACTGGGTTTGCAATGGGCCATTCGGATTTGGACTTCATTTTGCCAGTCTCGGATCCAGCCCGATCGATCGACAGGGCTCGAAGGCCAAGTCCTACCCGGCCACAGATTCTTAGTCTTCATAGTGAACTATTGTCTCGGGTGGAAAATATCCTTGAGCATTGCTCGTCGTTTAGCGGCCAGATTGAGTTGAGTGGCAAATGGAACTCGACTCTGACTGCTGTTCACCATGAGACCGGTATGCGACTGCAGTTCTACTGTGGCGAAGGCTTGCCTTCCTCTGTTGAGTACATACGCGACTATCATGCGGAGTATCCGGCGATCCGGCCGCTCTACATGGTCATCCGTCTAATATTGGAGGCGCAAGAGTTGTTTGGTAGCCATACATCATCTATTGAGCCTGATACTCTCGTGATGCTTCTTGTGGCATTCCTTAAAATGAATCATGGCCGATTCCAAAAGTCAAGGAGCCTGGGCGAACAGCTCCTTGCTGTTTTAAAGGGATACGGCTCTGAGGTTGATCTAAGAAGCACCTGTGTTTCCGTGGATCCCCCGAGCTTCTTTGATGCAGCTACTGTGAAGGATGCAATACAAAAGCACGGTGCAGAGGATTTGCCAGCCCACCTCCGCGGCCAGCGTGCACTTGTTAATCGGAAGAAAACGGCTACCATCAAGCACAACATACCGGCAGCTTCAAGGCTATGTCTTCAGGATCCCGCCAACTACATGAATGATCTTGGCCGCACATGTTCTCGTACCTCTGAACTCCAGGGCGCTTTTGCGCGCGCATATGATGGCCTTAGCACATGTCTGGGTACATGGGAACGGCGGAAACGTGGTGGTTTGCAAAGCAGCCTTCTGGCATCTGCTCTACAAGCAAATTTCGATGACTTTAACAAGGCGCGAGCACCGATCGCCTAGATTGGAAGGAGGCCTTCCTGCACACAAGAACACTTCATCACCTGTAGTATAAACAGTGTCTAGCTTATTACAACGTTATATAGGTTAAAGTTATCTTATCCTATAATTGAAGAAATTATTGATATTTACATTTTGTTCCCTGCGGCCCTGGGGTAGGTAACAGTGACAGTATTTGCAACAAGAGCAAAAATATTACTATGTATTGGAAGAAGAAAAGACAGAGAAAAGATAGCAAAACGCCTGCAATGCTGAAGTACCAAGAAGGCAGGTAAAAATGTCATATCAACAGTCACAGTGGTAGGGAAGAAGATGTCATACCCATTTCTGCATAGAAGTTAGAGAAGTACGAGCACTAAAGTGACGTTGGATCGCGACTATTGACCCGTTGTTGCTTCACCAGTATGCTTCGAGGCCCCACAGAGGTGAATGAATCAGAAGTACAGTGCTTTAATTACTGTACAATAGTCAGCAGCCTTTCCATGACATCGAACAAGTCACAGAAGCTAACTTACTAGATTTCCAAGGGTGAAAGTTGGTCTAGGGTATACAGCCAGTTTCCACCTTGTTCCTCTTTTTCGAGCCTAGTTCAAGCAGTTAGTAAATGTGATTATCGTCCATCATGCAGCGAAAGGTTTAAATCACCAGTCATAGGGCCAGAGAATCAAATGTCCTTGAACCTGGTTTAGAAGGTCTTCAGCTTGTTGTTTGTCCATCACTTCATCAAGTGCATGGAATTCCCGTTTCGAGCCCAGAGTTGTAGCTCTTCGTCTTCGTCGTCGCGATTGGGCCGTGGCATTTCGATTCAAGGCCTCCGAGTAATCAACGACCGGAGGATCTGAAGCCGGCTTCTCATGATCATCCCCGGACGAGCCATTTTCATCATGTCGCCCACTGTGTACGTTTCCGGATGCTGGTGCTTCTGCCGTTCTCAGCCCAGTCGCCTTTTCATCTTTAGATGGTACTGTTTCTTGGCGTAGTGCCATCTCTGGCTGCGTGCGGTCGTGATTCTGTGTGGTCACAGTTTGCCGGAGGTCGGCTTTCTCAGTTGATGGTTGATCCTTCTGACCTGTCGCCTGTCCTTCCGCGTTGGGAGCGGCTGCTAATAGGTTAGGTTTGGTTGCGAGGCCGCCTGTGATCAAACTGGTACCGGTCCCGGGCGGGCCAGTTTGCCTAGCATGAGCCGGGCGAAATGCCTTAGCACCGTGTTGATTCTGCATCTCAGCAAAACGCTCTCCGTAATCCGCATAGTCCTTATACTCTTTCCAAGACTTCACCTCGCTGTCAGGCATACAGCGGAAAACGCTCCGGAACAATTTCGTATTTTTCTCTGCAACAGCTTGCCAAGTGTCTAGGTAGAACACGTCGATCACCGGATCTCTCATGCAGTCTTTATCAATGAATACATGTTTCAGGTCTGTGCTCAGTGGGTGCGGATACTTGGTCATGTCGAGCTTTTCCTTGGACGTGGGAACAGCGCCATTGCCACTGCTCTCGGTATCATGCCCGGGCAAAACTGGGTTACGAGCATCTGACAGTCCTTCAACAGCTGAATCCGGCTCGTCAACATTATATGGCGGAATAAACGATGTTTTCCTTGCTTCTCTGTCGCCATTGGCTTCCTGAGGCGGACAATGTCTCGGTTGCTGGATAGTGCCCTTTCCCTCGCTCGCAATCGGTGAGATCAAGACCTCTGACTTGTCACCTAGGAGCTGCGAATCACGAGCTTCTCCCAAACCAGCTTGCAAAGCAGCACTAAGATGATCTGGGCCATAGCCATCTACATCCTTCTTATGTTCTGCATTGGCAGTCACTCTTGCATCTGCGGTGAGTTTCCTGTTCGACTTGAGATTAGGATTATCACCTTGCTCCCAATCGACATCATGATTGAAGCTGTGGATATCTTCCGACCGCGAGAGGAATTCGTCTTGTATCCGGTGCCGACGCTCGATCATGTCCCTTTCGTCTTGTTTTTCAAGCATAAGTGATTCAGAATCAAGTCTCTCATGATCTCCCGGTGACTTGGAGCCCTCTTCAGCAATCTGAATCCTTCGCAACTCTTCTTCTGTCGCCATGGAATGCTCCATGAGCTCGTCTACATCAATGCCAAGATGCTCTCTCATGAGGCGCATTCTTAGAGTGTGGGGGAACCGTCCGACAAGGTAAGGACGACCATTCATGCTGGACCAGATCATATCCGTATCTCGCACGACAGATGCCACCTCCGAGTCTCGCGATCCTAGCATAGACCGTTCATTGATGTTTGCAGACCCAATGATTGCAGCTCGGTCATCAACAATCATGCATTTAGCGTGGATGTAAAGCTGCTCGGTGACAAGTTGCTTCTGAGGGCCTATCTTGCCCCAAGCCCGCAAGCTGAAAAATTGGATATAATCTTCAGGGTCGATGCCCAAAGCTCGGAGTCGTCCGAATATAGATGTCTCTCCTCGACAGATACTGCGGTACTGACACATCATGATTAAACGGACACTTGTCCCGCCCTCACTGTCTACCGTATTCTGGAAACCTGGCATCAGTGGAATCACGATAACAGCACGCCATGCTTCTTTGTTCTTTGCAGCTCGAGTTATCCGCTCTACCAGAGCATCGCCTATCAGGTTCTCGATTTTCCTGCCATCTATTTCACAGGTGCTCACAAAGAATTGGTTCTCGATGTAGACGAAATGATCCGATTCTTCGATTAACTTGACATAGGCATTCATGATGCTGTGCTCAGTAATATCCGACGTACCAGTGGACCATGCGCTGCTCGATCTTAGTATCTGCACTTCACAGGTCCCGTCTAGGCCAAGGGCCTCCAAATCCGCTGCGTCAAAATCGGGTGGCGGGAGTAGAAATGGTGTAGGTCGGGTTGGTTTTCGCTGACGCAAAATATAGTTCCATCGTTGCACAAAATGGCGAGTGAGATCTCGAGCCGGTTGGCCGACCACATGCATCGATATATCGTGCCAGGGCATTCTGGGGACTACATTTCGATCATACATCTCTTCGTACGGCTTATCTAAATCATAGAAATCCTGAACACGTGGGTTCGAATAGTCCTTGCCAGGCCAAAGCTGGCAGTGGTCAGCATCCTTGGGCCCATCTGAAGACTCAAATCCTGTGGGTTTGTCGTCCGTGAGAAGATGCTGTGGCGTGTCCCACCGTCCAAAACAAAGATCGACCCCTCCGACGAAAGCCAAGGTATGATCTATTATGCACAATTTCTCATGATGCGCCCAAAAAAAGGTATTCTGCCGAAATTGATTTGGGGATCTCTGCACAAAGACATTGGGATGCAGGTCAAGAAGGGAGAACTTAGAGTATTCCGAGTCGATTGGGATGGCCGAGTTAATATTTCGGTACATGATGACGAAGATCTTGACGCCTTCGCGGGCTTTCCGCTGGAGAAGGCGATCTAAGCGCCACTTCTGGCTGATTGCCGCCGGTCGCCGCATGTAGAGCTCGGGACTAAGCCACCAGTCATGAATGTATATCACATCTTTAGCCTGGTTGATCGCCCGTGACACCATCCACATATGATCCCGGGCATCAACCAGCCACTGAGCGAAGCAATGGTGGCGCACTGGAGCAAAACTTTCAAACCTATTGGGCCTGGCCCACGGGGTATTGTTGACCATAAACCGGATAGAGTCTTCAAACTGATGAAGCTGGCGCTCGTTTCTAGCCAAGAGCTTGAGTTTCCGCTCGGAGTTTTCAAGCCGCAAGGTGTGATGTTGGGGATGCCTAGCTGAGTCCTTTGCGGATTTTGCAAGCTCCTTTGCTTTCTGATTTCGGATACTGATCTTCTGAGTCTGCAGCTTGAAGAAGGGGTCTATCAAGAAAACATCGTAGATATTCATTGCCTCGGGGGAATCGACACAAACGACGTAGCTATGTCTGACTAGAAACCATTTTGGTGAATGACGGCTCTTTACCATAGCAGGAGTCAAGGCTCTCCGGAAATCCAAACCCTTCGAGGATTGTATGATCAAATACCCCTCTTTGCCGTGGTAGCTCCCTTCAGCAGCAAGGCGCACCCCCAAGGCCGACAGCTCCAGAAATTTACACAGGCGGTTGCTATCAGGCTTAAAGATCAGGAACCGAATCAGCTTTTGTAGATAAGATTCGAGTTTCTTCCTCTGTCTCTCCGGATAACTCTCTTTCTTGCTCGGTCCTGCATCCGTGGCGCCTGCATTCTCTGTATCGGGGTTCGTTACCGTCGACTGTCGCCGGGATATATTACCGGATGATCGCCGTCGTGACTGTTGCCTCTTCCCAGCTCTCTCATTACCACTTGTTGCCTCGGCTGCGGTTTCATAGCCGCCATCGTCTTCTTCATCCTCCATATCGCTTTCCAAGCCCCGAACACCTCGTAGGTAGGGAAATGCACTTCGAGGAAACCGTGGAAGATTCTGTGCCCCTTCTGTATTTCGCAGTTGGATGTACTTCTGCGTCCCAAAGTGCAATTTGTACTTCAGATGAAGATTTGCGAAATCTCTCAGTGTTCGATGAATAATCCACTTCATTCGGGTCATGCCGCTTCCATATTCGAGTTCAATTCTAAAAACAAGGTGGCGATCTCCAGAATTAGAATCGATCTTACTATCTGTTACCCGAACCTTGAGCTGCTCGAGAAGAATCGGAATGCGTTTACTGCCGTGCTCATCGCGCTGGAACATGCTAGCCAAAATTAGGGCGGCCGGTACCCCCGAGGTCAGCTCCGCTAGTAGTTCGGCCGACTTTGCATGGTCCACGGTGTTGTCGGTCTTACGGCGCTGTCCAATCAATTTCAACCCAGCCTTGATTTGCCGCCATCTTTGAGCGCTGAGGCTAGAGCCACGTTCTGCTCGATGGCGCCTCCAGGAAGCGCCAGGACCCTCGACGTTCTCCGATGGCCCTGTTAGGCCAGTAAACCGCCTCAAATTGCTGGGGCGTCTCTCATCCTGGTTCGGCTGTGAGTCAATCTGCCGTCCCCCGTGATTAAGCGCGCGAGTGTTAGCAAGCCAGGCGCTTCTCCGCCGCCAACCATTATCGCGATTAAGCCGATCCCGACCCTCATCTTCAGACACTCCCTCACGTTGTTGCGCGTAGTCTCCATTATTTCGTCGAGGAAAGAAGTTCGTACGATAATTTTCGAAGGGGCCAAATGAGCTAGGTAGGTGAAAGGAGGGTCGACCCGAGGCTTTCGGTGTGTGTGGTTCAGCTTGGGGCGTAGAATCGTTTTCCTGTCGGCGGCGCAGCTGCTTCTTCTTCTTCTTATGCTGCTGCTGCTGCTGGACTTGTTGTTCTCCCGCGCTCTCTTCCGCATCGGCATCAATATCGCTCCCTTCTTCTTCTAGCGTGTTGGGGAAACGGAACTCGCCCCTCTCTGAACCTGGGGTGATGAGATCATGGTTAGCGTGTCTAGAATCCCCGATAGTCGCAACACTAGCGGAGCGGGAATGAGAAGTGAATGATGGGGAGGCTGCAAATGCCTTGAGTTTGCCGAAGATCGATTGCTTCCCCTTCAGATCCACATCACCATCGAGTCCGGCTACGGAAGAAGGCCTTGATCGGGCAGGTTCAGCAGGAGGATCGTTTTCGGTGGCTTCGCCGGTAAACTGAACACTTGGGCGCCGCGATGATAGTCCATAATGGGATGCCTGTGATTTTTGGCTCGAGGCTTTCTGCTGGTTGTCGAGCGATTCGTTCGGCCGCCTAGGATTCAAAGATCCTGGTTTAACCACGGAAAAGCCATCCCATATTTCCCATGAGCTACTAGCCTCCCCTACATGTGATTTGCCGTCATTTCCATCGGCGGTAGTATTAGTTCTTTGCTGATCTTCTTCGACAGCAGCTTCCACCTTTTCCCGATTGTGTGAAGGGGAATACTCGATGCCAGTGGTGCCAGTTGGAGAAGGGAAAGGTGATGACAGCTTTGGTTCATTCGATAGCGCAAGCGGTTCTGGCTTTCTGGGGGCGAGCCGATCAGAGGGGTTTTCAGGAACCTGCATTTGTGAGGAATGGACCGGAGAGCCGGACATAGTGCGTACTAAGGAGAAAAGCGATATTAGTTCACTACAGGAGGAGTCAGGGGGGAGTACAGTGCCTACATAAGGATCAATATGATCCCAAGATTGACCATGGGAACCTCACAATGAAGTCATTTTAATGCTGTCTGAAGGCGTGATTTATCTGGAGCGATTGGCCTAGGGGGAGGGGAAATAGTTCAAACCGGGGCGTTAGAACCCAAAAGGAGCGTTGGTGTTGAGACACAAATAGTCCTGAGCCGCAGTGGAGTCCGACCCATAATTAATCCCAATCCCACTTGGAGACAGCAGGACGGAGTAAACCAACTAACCAAGCGGGACACATCCTGTGGCTCGGGAAGAAAAGCAGCCACAGTGGGCTGGTGCTCCGTTTTCTACCTAGGTAATACTTTTGAGCTCCGCGGCAATTCAACTTGTGGTTTAAAGCTGCCATTGCTCCTCAACGCTGGTATTGAACTTCGTGTTGTTCTCCCTCTACCTTCTCAATTTTCCTTCGCCGATAATAATAAAATAGGAATAAAGTATAGGGATCCAGAGGAAGTGCGAGACAATGGCAGACCCTTTCAAACCTTTTGATGCCGTACCCCGCACGATCCCTCCCGTATCGCAAAAGACATATCCGGTCGCCGGAATACTTACTACAGTGTTTGGTTTAGATGAGCTACCTGCCAAAGCTTCGGAGGTTGCGTGCCTCTGGCTGCTGCACCCCAGACTAGCGAATCAGGAGCGGATGACGGGAATTGCTACCGCAGCCATCACGGACTGGAATAACCGAATAAGGACCGGCCACGCAGATACTAGCCAGTCAACAAAAGGCCTAATAGCCGTCGCATTTGATCAGCGAAACCACGGCACGAGGCTGGTTGATCCGATGGGAAATGAGGCGTGGAGACAGGGCAACCCTCGCCATGCACAGGACATGTTTTCCATTTTTCGTGAGCACCCCGCAATTCTATAATGAAGGGTACCAGATCTGACCCGTTCGGAACTTAGAGGGCACTGCACGGGATGTGTCCCTTTTGATTGACTATCTCCCATCTTTCGTCTTTCCTCGCTCTGAGCGCAAGATCACTAAGAACCTTGTACTCGGTGTTTCCCTAGGTGGACATGCAGCGTGGAGCTGTGTTCTACACGAGCCGCGTGTTACTGCTGGTGTGATTATCATTGGCTGCCCCGACTACGTAAATCTCATGGCCGATCGTGCGAGATTGTCGAAGCTCCCGGAATGGACAAGTAGTGACCCGCCGGGCTCCCAGTTCTTGGGCTCTGAGGCGTTTCCTGCGTCTCTCCTAGACACAGTCCAGAAATATGACCCGGCCAGCTTGTTCTTGAGCTATTTGGACATGAAGAGTGCCGAGCCTCTGCGGAACCATACCTTGCCCGAGCCAACGGAGAAAGAAAAACTGGCTTTACAACCAGTATTGACCCATTGCCTGGTAGGCAAAAGGATACTGAACCTTTCCGGCGGCGTGGATAAGTTAGTTCCGTACCATCGAGGACAGGCCTTCTTATCTTGGCTGAAACAAGCCATTTCCCCCAACGGCTGGTTTTCCGACGGCGCAGTGACTCTCGAAGATGTCATTGATGAGGGCGCAGCACATGAGGTGACGCCCAAGATGGTTGACGAAGCGGTGCGATTCATCAGTGACACTCTCGCCACCAACGACGAGGGTTCAAAGAAGACTGGATTTGTTCGTGAATCCAAGATATAATTGGACTGCATAATGATAGATAATGTGATCTTGAATCAGCATCCCCGGATAACGTTCCATATGGGGACGGTATATGGGCATAATAGTAGATATATGTAAAGGGTAGTCCCAGGCGGTGCTAAGTGGTTTGGATGCGGTATAGCAACCACCCAGCCAACCACTAAAAACATCTCTCTCGACTTAAAAGATATGGTTCTACTTGATTCAATGTATGCCACGAAGGGTCATATTGCCTGCAATGGCTTTAAGTTTAGAAAAAAGCGAAAACGAATCCTCCTTTATGGTATTTTGTGAGATAATGAGATCGTAAGGGTTTCCGGAGGCTATGTTATGCTCATCACAAACAAAAACCCTTGGTTTTGTAAATACACGGATCCCTGTGCCCGATCCGCAGCTCCCTTATTCGAGTCCGTATTCCCTTCGAGAGAACCTGGGCTTCAATTACGCCGACCGCAGCTAGCGCAGTACCTTGACCTTCTCTAGGCAGCACCGTAATCCAAATTTAAGCAACCAACTCAACGACTCCACCAGCCTCCTTGATCTTCCGCTCAGCATCCCGGCTGAAATACCTGGCACGGACGACGATGGGGATCTCGGGGAGGCGGCCCTTGCCGAGAACCTTGGAGTAACCAAGAGGGAGGAGGTCGATAACGGGAGCAGTGTCGGTCTTTTGGCCGCTCACGTAGGCGTCACGCTGCTCAGCGGGAACGAGGGACCACAGCTATACCAAAAATTCACCGATCAGTCACATATTTCATCACAGCCATAGTAAATTCCTTGCTTCTTCCAATCTCGCTAATCAATTCATGTTGTTTTCGAGACGTTCTTTATTATTATTATACGCCACGCTATGCGTTTCGGGCAAAGCCAATCCTCCTCTTTATTTCCACTGTTCGCAACTCCACGTACCTTGTCGAGGTTGATCACGGGCTTCCAGAACTGCTGGTTGGTCTTGTGGAAGTACCTCATACCAACCTTACCGAAGTAACCGGGATGGTACTTGTCGAGGTTGGTACGGTGGTGGTGCTGACCACCGGCCATACCACGACCACCGGGGTGCTTACGGTGCTTGCCGATACGACCGTAACCGGCGGACACATGACCGCGGCTATAAGAAGAGAGGAATACAAGTCAGTTTCGTCTTGTCCCAATCCTTCATGATTTCGATAGAGCCGGATGGGGTATTAGCTTGTCGCATTTCACCACGACAAACAGGAACGTTCGACCATCTTAGGCGATAAAAGAAAGAGCTTTTCGACTCACGATTTCCTTGTCTTCGAGAAACGGGTAGGCATCTTGTCGACGGTGGTGTACTCGACAAGACCGGTCTGAGTGTTTGGCGATTGGGGGATGCGATCGTGTGTGCTGGTCGCTCAGATGTTGAAATCAAGGCTTAGAGGCGGCGGCTCTAGATTGTGCGCTAACTTCGCTTGCCCTAAGTAGGGTCAACCCTGCCCGGCTTGGCACCTAATCACGTGATATGCATCATCTATTATGTAGCAGTACTGGAAAGCCAAGTTTATCATGGAGGTAAATAATTTCTACGAAAGATGTCTTCATACTAAGCATGTATTAATCAATGTTTACCACATTTAGCTTGTCCTTTGTGCCACAAAGAACTTTGAAAGACTACCTACTGTTGCTCCAGCTGGCCGCAGGGCGGAACTGCTTGCCATGCTCTGTTTGATCCAAGCAGGTAGTTTCCTTTGTATAGCGGATTTATCGTAACGTCTATCCATCAAAACGATGGCAGCGTAGTCATTACGATGCCTAATGGCTCTCCCAATACATTGGTTGACTGCCCGCATGCAGGAGTTCTCATAGAAATCCCTCCCCGCAGCTTTTGAGATCAACTGCCGGTGTGCCTCCGAGCCCGAGCTCTCCCTGTAGGCTTTTTGCTCGATATACTGGATCTTTGCTTGCCAAACCGCACTGTTTATATTTGGAAAGGGCAATCCAACAATCAACACGCCTCTTCCTAATCTATCAGAAAAGTTGATACCCTCTGATAGTTTTCCGCCGATTACAGAAAGAAGTAAAGCGCCTCGTCCTGATCCGACAATACTTGTATATTCTTGCAAAAGCTCCTCAGTGCTCATAGTCATATCTCGTGACTCATGCAGAATAGGCTTTTTGCGCTTAATCAAGTCATAGACAGTACAGTCCTTCTCCCCTGCAAGGGGCTTTTTCCATATACTCAATACTCGACTTAGATAGTCATAACTTGGGAAAAAGGCGACGACGCCATCTGGAATAACCTGGCATAGAGCAGCCATAGTTCGTCCCAGGTCAACTATCTGTGTAGATGGGTGGGTTAGACCGTAGAAATAGAAAGGCCATCCGAACTGAGAATCCATACCATCCGTTCTGAATCGCGTGTATCAAAGGTAAAGTTGAATTCTGTCCCTGTAACCCCTGTAGCTAAGACCTGCGCGATCAAATTCTCCGGGGGGATGACATGACCATAACTAAAGGTGTCCAGGCGACTCGATGGCACGTATGAGAACAAATGGTCTACGTAATCCGTCATCTGCAAGTCGTGTCAGCTAAGGAGAAGAGGGCGTGTTAGATGAAAGCTAACATACCGGTGACATAGTTCCGCCAGCTAATATAACAGCTCTTGCATCGTCAACGATTTCCCGAAATTGATTCATTGGGTCGAGGAGCATATATTTTAACTGAATATCACCTTGAGCCTTCATATAGAATAATTTTCCTTCTGCGGAGAGGTTCATTAATGGTAGGAGGAAGCTCTGTATATGAAATAGGACCGGTGTTGAAGGCTTTCTGCTTGTTTGACGATCTGCTTGCTCTCGGGAGAATTCGACATAGCCATCAACCTTTCTCGCTAGTTTACTCTCACATAGATATCGGCATAGCTTGTAAGGGTTAATCTGGTCGACGCCCTTCCCAGACATGAGGTCTGATGGCTGGACAGGACCTTCGGGAGCTTTATTTCTTTCGAGAATCGTTCTGAGGTGCTCAGTGATCGAAGTGACAAGTCGGATAACCTGTGCAATATAGTTTCGGTTTTTACCTTTTAGTCGGGTTTTAAACTTTCGTGCGTATGTTGTCAGCTGGAATAGAGAGGTTCGCAGCTCTGAGAGTGTGATTGTTACCGAATGGATGTTAGATATAGCATCCATCAAATTGTGGGCCTCGTCAATAACAACAACATGGCCCTTTATGGATAGGCCAAGGGCCTCTCTAGCTGACCGTTGAAGCAGCAATGGGTACGGAAGCGTCACAATCTTTCGCTTATTAGCAACGTTTGTCCAGCAAATTGGATGGATGAGCAGCTCACCTCACTATGCTTGATGACGGACCGGGACGCGTAGTAGGGGCATATTCCAATATTCTTTCCTAATTTCCCTATATCCTCAATATCCTTGACGGTGGCTAATGCGTGGTCTCGAAACTGTAAAGCCTGCGCCTCGTTCTCATTCGACGGTAGAAACGGGCATTTCTGTTCTGTAGCAACACCTGGCTGCTGCAGATCTAAACAGCGTTCATTGATTGCTGTTACATTATCTAAGGAAGATACTCGAGGGTTTATACACAAATTTTTCCGAGACCCAAGGGATAAGTGTCGTACGCCTTCCTGGAGATCATCTGGATCCGCGAGTTCGTTACTCAAATCCTTCGGTATACTCGAAGGTATATTGACTCTCCGTAGTTCGCTGGCAAATTGTGTTAATTGGGAATGTGTCCTCGAGCAGTAAAATATCTTGATTTCTTCATCCCCATAATCTTCGTCTTGTCCGGGATGTGCTGACGACCTATGGTGGAAACGCTCCAATAACTCGAGTGTGCCGGTGGAAAGACCACTTGAATAATCAGTCTGTTTTCGTGAGAAATTCTTCTCTTCGCCTTCGCTATCGTAATCATCCAATGCGAAATTATCCTCGGTTTGCACATCTGAGGCCCTGGAAGGCACATCGAACTTCTGATTCGACATTTCAGCAAGGGAATTTCCTACTCATGAAGCCGATAGCTACCATACCTGTCGTTTGCGTGGTCCTCCCGGGTTCTCCAACGCAATCTTCTGTTTCTCCTCTCTATGTCTTGCTTTTTCCAATCGTACTTGAAGCTCTTTCCTCTTCTCAGAAATAGCGCGACTGGATTCCCGTTGTGCATACTCCAGCATCCACTCCGGTTCATTATCATCACCTGCGAGATTACGTATTAGATCAGATTCCTGTGATGTCCAGATAATGGCCTAACATGTAGTGTTGTTGACTGTTTCTTGAAAAGCTTTGCGTTTATGGTCTCGTAACCAAGTCAATGAGCCGCATATTATGCTCAAAGATTTCCCCTGGTGCAGACAAGCCTCAGTAATCGAACAAGTACTTATTGTCGGTATGATATTTTGGTTTCCGCTAATCTACATTTTCATACTCCTACAACGACAAATATCTGCAAGGAAGAAGTAGAATCAACAACTGGTCCAAAGTTTAACTCACCGTGCCTATCACCAGGAGCGTCAGAAGCAAGAATTTCAAATTCAAAGCGAAAGCCAACTTACCAGTAGGAGACTCAAAAACGGCCACTTTACCCTTATCTATGCAAGAGTACAAGGCTCGCATGAACTGTAGCTGAATGTCATACGGTGAATAAGGGTGGTGGAACTTTTCTGTCTGGAGTTCCATGATTCTTGCAGCCACCCCTGTATACAGGTACTAATAGATCAGAGGCTTAAGCTCAGTATGGGTCTATTGTAGGGATAGTGGACGCCTATCAGCTAACCGAAAGGGGGGAAGGAGCAGGGCGGGGCAGGAAAAAAAAAAAAAAAAAAAAAAGAGAGAGAGAGAGAGAGAGAGAGAGAGAAAGAACAGAAAAGGGGAACTGTGGGACAAAATGGAAGTAACTACTAGAAGGCCCAATCAAAAGAGAGAGAACGGGGGAAAGCTGCTCCGTACTAGTAAGCAGTTCTAATACCTAAGATACTAACTACTAACTAGTTAGTTACTTCCATACTCTGGACTCTAGGCACCATGACTCCATAGTCCATACATCCATCTATTATGGAAAGCCATAATAACACAAGTTCACAACATTACCTATTAAGACCAAATGGCCTACAAGGAAAACAGGTTTTCAATAGAGGTTAGAAAGAGCGGAAAGGTTGTTATTGCGGTCTCCGAAGTCGCTCTTGCTTTCCAGAAGTACTCTGCATGAATCCTTAGTAGGAGACCATATGCTAAAGTCAAGGGAAAAAAATCATTAATTCCCTCTTGAGTGACAGTTTCGGAAAGTGGCGAATTACTAAACGGGTTCATGGAAAACTTTCCCGTGATGCACTTATCTCTATCTATGCATTGAGTACTGGATAACTTAGTAGTGTCGAACAGTGGTGATCGTGTACGGAATAACGACGGATTACTCTCGTGAGGGTCCAGTTCTTAAGGTTTGTTTCTTACTTGCTCTTCTATGAAGTAGTTATCGCCCGCATGGATAAGAACCCTACTCCGTAGGTAGGTTTTGGATGTTAGTGCTTTACACAAGGCGCCAACACCAGGTAAGCTGACATTACCCTCTGCCACAAACGGATTTTTTTGTCTTCAGCTCTCTTGACTAGTGAGACACTGAGACACTTTCTATGTGGTTCCCTTGCCAGTTTCACATTCTGGGGTAGAGCAAGGCTTTGAGCTACAAAACTTGAATTACTAATTTAGCTACAGCCTAACAAAGTATCGGTTATATTTGAAAGCTGCTACTTGTACATACTCACCTTAGTTAATTAGTAGTGTATTTAGTAGTACGGAGTACTCCGTTCGAGTAAGCATGAATGATAAATATTTGGTGGTTGCTGGAGAGGGAGGAGAAAGGATAATAAATGTAAAAAAAAAAAAAAAAATACAAGTTATAGTGATTAATTAATCTATCACTTCTTCTTACCCCACCCAGCCCAACTACGGAGTATGATACGATACGACTTTGATTCAATACTCGGAACTCTCATCCATCACTTCCCCGTTCAATTTTCCCTCTTCGCCTGACAGCTGGGTAAACAGTTTTACACCAGTGGATTACTTGGTACCTGTCCCTCTATCGCTGGATAATGAGCAGGCCCTTCACAGTTCTTTCAACATATATCCAGCAAAGTCCCTACCTTGCTTGGGTCCTTCGGCAATAAAACTTCCCCCACAGTTGGCCCTGTTTGTTTTCTTTTTGCTTCTCTTTTTGATTACGTACCAAAGAACCGTTGAGCCTGGGGAGCCTAATCGTATTATTAGCTCTAGTCCGACTCTCAAACCCAAAATAATTGGCAAAACCACCAAAGGACAAAAACGAAAAAGAAAAGCCAAATATTCCAGCTAGGTCACTTAAATTATTTTATTTGTCTTTTTTTGGGGGGGGATGGGAACAAAAAATTCTCAAAGAGAAGAAGAAAAAATTGGATTAAAGAGCAAGAGAAGCCAATATTCCGACAATGAATAGACCACCGCAAGGTCGCGGTCAGCCAAGGCTGGGAGCTACATGGTATCCAGGGGGCCAGGATGACTTTTACATGCCAGAAGTTATATCCCCTTCCCCCCAAAGGTAAGACAGCCCCATCTAGTTGTTGATTTGGAGAAGAAAAACACAAAGAAAGAAAGACATAAACCGAAACGGGAAATCTTCAACAGCTACACCTGCTTTTTTGACATCTTCCCCCCTCCCCCCTTCTAGTGGATGGGTGTGTTGCTAATCTGAACACACTTTATCTTACCAGCAGAGTCATGCCTGAAGTTCCGGAGACCATGCAGGACAATATTGCCCACCTTGAGCATGAGGCTCGAAGCCCTCATCGTAGCCAATATGCTCCTGTACAGTATGATCGGTCTCATTTCCCAGAGAGAACGTCTTCTGCCGCTGTAGTCCAGGGACAGCCCATCACTGCCGGCTACGAGGACACTGCCCACTACGAACAATCCGCCGTTTACGACACCATGGAATCTCCTAATTTTTCGTCGTTCCCTGTCCTACGCAACCCCCCTCCAAATGTGCCCCCCACCGATGAACAGAGAGAAGCGAGTTTGGAGAGGGCTCGGATGGCAGTGCTTTCCTCCAATGATCCCGAAATGCAATTGGCCTGGGCTCAGGACGCCCTGGCTTACGTCGAGGTCGCCGTGCAGAATGAAGCTCGTTTGTCTCTAATCCAACCCCCACGTCCCCAGACTCCGCAAGTAGAGCATCAATTGAAGGTCGATGCGATGAACATCGTCAACTTCTTAGCCGACCAGCACCATCCCAAGGCTGAATTTATCAAGGGCATGTGGTTGGAATTTGGGAAATTTGGATATCGCGTTGATAAAAAAGAAGCATTCAGAGCTTACTCGAGGGCTGCGGAAAAGGGCTATGCTAGGGCTGAATATCGCATGGGGATGCAGTTCGAGAGCTCTGGTGAGCCCGAAAAGGCCATCCGGCATTACGAGAAAGGCGTTGCTCTTGCCGATTCTGCTTCTTTCTACGTACGCTACATCTCCATCATATATCATCACGGCTCGTGCTAACTGCTTGGGGTTACAGCGCCTGGGAATGATGATCCTGCTGGGCCAGCATGGACAGCGTCAAGATTATCAAACCGGCCTTGATTATATCCAGCTAGCTGCGCAATCTTGCGATGAGAATGCGCCCCAGGGTGCCTATGTGTGTAGTTCCCTGAAATCAATCAGCATACTATCCGATCTGACGTGGTATCTTGCAGGTTTATGGTATGCTCCTGGCACGGGAACTGCCCCAAGTGAGCGTCCCGGAGAATTACCTTCCCCTTGATGTCAACGCCGCTCGCGTAAATATCGAGAAAGCTGCATACCACGGATTTGCTAAGGCTCAAGTCAAGATGGGTGCCGCATATGAACTGTGCCAGCTAGGTTGCGACTTTAACCCGGCGTTATCTTTGCACTACAACGCGTTGGCCGCCCGACAGGGGGAGCCAGAAGCGGAAATGGCCATCAGTAAATGGTTCCTTTGTGGGCATGAGGGTGTCTTCGAGAAGAACGATGAGTTGGCCTTCACGTACGCTCAACGTGCAGCTCAGAGCGGTTTCCCGACTGCGGAATTCGCCTTGGGATACTTCTACGAAGTTGGTATCTTCGTGCAAGTTGATATTAAAGAAGCCAGAAGCTGGTATGCCAAGGCCGCAGCAAATGGAAACAAAGACGCTACCAGCCGAATCGACAGTATCTCGCGCTCGAAGACGTTGTCCCGAAGGGATCATGAGCAGGTTGCTATCGCTCGGATCAAGTCACGCTACGGCTCTCACCAGCGGAAGGAATCCATGCAATCAGTCTCGGAGAATCTTGAAATGCCCGATCCTTCACGGATGAGTCTTTCAGACAACCCCCCGCCAAGTGCTCCGTACCCTGACCGGCCACCCTCCAGGGCTCGGCCGGTGTACCCGCCAGGTTACTCGGTACCTGATCCACGGCCAAGCTCAGCATTTGGCATCAACCCTAGCATTCGTACCAGCGCTCCTAACTATAACCGTGCGGCATCTTATGGACCTGGGCCAATGGGGTATCGCTCTCCTGCCCCAGTGACACCCACCACCAGCGGTCCAACTAGCCCCACGTCAGCAGCACCCAAGCTTGATATTGGCTACTCCGCACCGATTGAATCACCAAACTCGAGACGCCCCCAGCGCCTTGACAGTACACCACCTGATCGACGACCTGTAAGGACACCTGTTTCTGCTCAAGGAGGCCCTGTAGGCTCCCCAAATCCAGTAGCCTCTCCGTCCTCTGCAACCTTTCCCCAGCGAAGTGAATCCATGCCGCCTCCAAGTGGTCCTTCGGCTCCCTCGACAACGCCAAAACCATCGTCTGCATCAGCCTCGGCCAGTCAGAAGCCCACATCACAGCCAGCTAAGCCTCAAGGCGGTCTACCGGGCAAAGGCCCGAAGACATTTGAAGAGATGGGAGTTCCGACTGCACAAAAGGACAATGATTGTGTATGCCCTTCATTCCGTTAGCTTCTCGTCATGTTACGAAAACTGACTTCTTCATAGATTGTCATGTGATACCCATGAGTCGCCGTAGACTCTATACCATAGCTCGTTCCTTATCTGGGAAGTTGCTTACGGACAAGGGTGGTAGAATATTCAGTTCGTCATTGTGCTCTTTGATAATGAAATTTGGGATATGGCAAGGGCGATATGTGGTTGGCAAGCTGAATTCCCCCTTCTTTGAATTACGCCTTCCTAGTTGTACCCAGTCTCTTAACTTGCATTTTGATCTTGCATACTCAAATTACATTCCTTTGTTTAATATATCTGGGATAATCTAGCTGCTTGACAATTGACTGTTTTTGTCGAGGAACTTTTTTTTCTTCTTGTCTCATGAGTTCCAGATGATCTTGGATAGATATTTAATAAATAGCAGTGTTTCCCACCTTGTCGAATCGTCCACGTGATACCCGTGTGTTTGTACACATAGAGAAGTGTTAACTACTTGTAGCAGCAACAGCAACAGCAACAGCAACAGCAACAGCAACAGCAACAGCAACAGCAACAGCAACAGCAACAGCAACAGCAACAGCGGCATCACCCCGTCCCTCCCTGTCATCCCGTTTACTGCTTCTCGGTATATACTTAATTATCTTCCCATTGCTATCATGAGACAGAAGGAACAAAGCGAGAGGGTACCGCACAACGACAGTGAGTTTGTCACTGGGGCAGTGGGTTCGCAAGAGTTCTAACCCCAAACAGCTGTCAAGAATGAGGTTACTTTGATTTTGGGCTATCTCCGTAAGCTAGTATCTTTCCTCAGTCTTCTCCCACACAGCCCAACTTCGTATAAGCTTGATAAATTAATCGATCACTTCCGCAAGTCTAGAGAAGCAGAAGTAAGGGTCCACTCTAGTAATTAAACACGATACTCATCCCCCGTCCTCCTTGTTTCCTTTTTTTTTCTTTTTTTCTTCGATGGTCTAGCAGCTAACCTCGAAGAGAAGTCGTCCTTATTCAGTATGTGGTTTCAGGGGGATTTATCAGGCCAATCCCTCGGGGCTGAGTCCATATAGGCCACGGAAGTTTCAGCAAATTTGCACAACAAAGTCTCCAAAAGTGAGTAATCCCCATAACAAGCGCATGCCTCAGAAGACTGCTTAATAAGGCACCGCTTAAAGCACATGCAGCGAAGGTCTTGCGAGAGCTACACCAGAGTCAGAAAATCGAAGGAAGGTCATCCGGTGAGTGAATCTTGCGTGCATATATTACCTTAGGAGGTTGGATAGCGAGTGGGAATTATGGAGAATTAGGGCTAACTTCTAGTTTAGGGAGGCAGGCAGTTTATCATGCTCTGCAGAGGGGATCCAACGAAGACACATTAGAGGGGGGGGTCCTAGATGATCACATTTACCAGCTACAGGAACAGCTTACTAGCCTCAGAGGTTATGCGAAGAAGGTGCGAGCTGAGCTGACAACTCTGTGTGTGACACCAATGTTTGACCTCCAAGAGAGCCTCAACCAACTTCAAGTGGAAAAAGAGACTACTTCCGCAATCCTAGCTGAAGCCCAGGGCACCAGCCCAGGACAAAAAGGTGAGGAAGACAGATCTGACACTGAGAAAGCATGGAAATGCTGGCAGGAGCGCGTTAATTTGCGGAGGCGGATATGTCGCGACATGTGGAGAGGATGTCTAGAGATAGTGGATAAAGATGTATCCCGGGATGAGTTTTGGGTAGCTATTAACCTCTGATTACCCACCTTTGCCAAGACTACTCACCGTAGCGAATAGGAATTCCTGGGGCTAGAAGGCCTTCCATCTTTCCCTGGATTACAATAGGGGTAGTGTGGGAGAAGGAGCAAACTGAAATATTCCGGACCTTTCGCCACCTCTCATCAGTTCCTTTCGATGTACTATGCAATACACATTTACCTCTACTGCGAATACCTACAGTAGAGATAGGTACTGAGTGTCCACGTGAATGCGGGGAAATAATGGTCTGATCGACGGGTTTCTCCGCCTCAAATTCTTGGGTGGTTCGAATTAGGACACGGAGTTTGAAGAAAGCTATATTCTACAGACGATGAACAGGCATTGAAACAGGAGGATCGTCATGTGGCTGCCAGAATCCTCGCTCACGGTCTATGATACTATATTATTCCACAGCTCCAACGACAATCCCATAGGTGTCACGCATGTTATGCATGCTTCTAGCAGTGTCATTCCTATCAAGGGAAGAAAAGAGAAGCAAGCCATCAATTATACGATACTATCTATATACTTAATGGAGGGGGGTATGATAATATTGCGTAAGCTTAGTTATAACGTGATTGTTTCTAATCTCCATGCGTTTTCATTTTAAGCTTCTAGTTAGTAATTATTGACATCGCATATTCGTGCAAATTACGCCAATGTTTACCGTAGTATGCACAAGCTCGAACTGTTGGCTGTGAAAAGGTGCCTAAAACTAAGTCGCAGGCAATACAAAAGGCAAAATTTGGAGAGGCAAGGCAATACCATGCCCTATAAGCTTTATGAGCTCTCGAGGCCGCCGTACATAAAGAACCAATTCTCAATGGTTTGGGTGGCTGCCTTTATAGTTTTTCTTCTTCTTCTTCTTCTTCTTCTTCTCTTTTTGGGGTTACCCTCTAGTAATTGCCTGGTATGAGTGGAACAAGAGACGTTCAACCAAAAGTGGCCTAGGATTATTGCCTCAGAGGCAAGGTGTCAACGAGCTAACTGCACACTATCAGTCGCCATTTCAACCTTGACCTTCACAGTTCCATACCTTTTCTTCTTTAGTTTTGTTTCTTTTTCATTATTAGTTCTCTTTCTTCTTTTCTACTAGTATTCACTTATACTCTGCCGTTATCGCCTTTGGCCCGGGACCCGCCCCCAAAAGAACCTTTTCTCATTTTACTCCTCTCCTAGTACCGCTATTATCTCCACCCCGCCCGATAGTAAACCCCTCCGGATTTTGTGGGCTTCCAGTCAGTTGTCCGCCTTCTCATTCTCTCGGCCATGCAAGTGTCGGCCTCTCGCAATACTCAACCTCCACCTTCCCACACACCCTGTGCCCATAATCGCCTTTCAGGCGACATGAAAAACCGTGCTCCTCTTCCGGTCCCCTCTGGGACTATCCAGAACGGTCATTCTCGCAATCTTTCAGGCTTTGACATGGCTGCCCGTAGCCCCCCCAATCAAAGCAGTAAGACGCTCTGTTCCGTATCTATTGAGTTATAAAGAAGGCCAACGACACTCCTCATATGAACCTTATCACCTGCGAAGCGAAACCAATGCTGACCTACATATGACGGACAACAGATACCAAACACGTCCCTTGCAAATTCTTTCGTCAAGGAGCTTGTCAGGCGGGACCTGCCTGTCCTTTCCTACATTCTACCGATGCTGCGATCGACTATGCGCCGTGTAAATACTTCACGAAGGTATGGAACCCTAAATGACAGTTCGGCGGTTTAATCCCTAGGGTCGCCCTTTTCCCCGTCTGTCCATTCGCGGGAGAATAGACATGGCTGATCACATCACATGTGTTATGGGTTCTAGGGTAACTGCAAGTTCGGAGCCAAGTGTGCGCTGGCGCATATCCTTCCCGATGGCCGGCGGGTTAATCGACCTAACCCAGGTGTAGGAATGGGTGGTAGTCACCTCAACTTGGGTGGCCGGGTTAATCCTCAAGCGTATGTGAATCAAGATTCAGCTTTGACCAATTCCGTCCTTTCGCAACAGCGAATGAATGGCCAAGACCCCCGATATGGCCCTCAAGTTCATTCTCAAGAGGAGTACGCGGCCATACACTCTCCGCAGCAACCCTATGATGCCATTCCCACAATCGACGCAGGCTTGGCTTCAGACGCCGGCTCGAAGTATGGCTCTCCGGTTGATGAAATGCGATTTCCCATGTCTCCAAATCACCATCATATAACTGCACTTGATGCCCCCCTCCCTGCCTCCTTTGATAGCCAAGGAATATCACACGCCGCTCGTTATGGACCGGTGGCCGCTTCTATGCCATCGAAATTCGGGCTAGAACTATCTCCGCCAGCCCAGAGAACCGGCGCCCCCTCCGATGCGCTCCGGAGTCTCCGCGATACCGCATATGGATCTGATTTAAGGAAGCCTCCCTCTTTCATGGGTTCTTCCCCCCCTGGAATTCCCGAGGATGGCCCGGGACCTCGATTTCTGCACTCACAGCGGTCGGTCAAGCCACGAATGCTCTCTGCGAGTGTTCCGCGACTTACCGCATTAGATGATTGGGATGACAGTAATTTCCCGATGGAGGAGGACTACCTGCCTATCAATTTGCACGACGATGTGCTGACGCCACAGGAGCGGCTACGACGTCTTTCGCGCACAGATTATGAACTTAGTTCGAGCCACCGTGATCTCAGCGGGCTTGGTATGACTGGTACCAGTCTTTCAAAAGTCAGTTCTCCTCTGGCGTCCAGCCCATCTAGGTTTGGCGCCCTTTTTGCAAAACAGCGACAGAAAAAAGAGGAGGATGCACAGGGTGCCTCCTTACCACAAGTCGGATCTCCTCTCCGTGAGTCTTCGTTAAATTTTGGCGCGAGTCCTAGCCTTGGCCCCATCGGAAGCCGGCAAACCTCTGGTGACGTCTCACCCTTTGTCTCTACTCCTTCTCGGCAACAGTCAACGTCCATGATATCGCAACAACTTAGCGGTATGTCACTGTACCCTGGCGCTGCTCGTCATTCTTCATCAGTGGGAGCTAGTAGCCGTCTCGACAGAACTGTCTCCTCGCCAGTCAGTACCAGCAGGATTGACGAGGAGCAAGGCGACTTGGTGTTCTCTATGGAGGAAGAAGAAAACAGCAAACGGAATAGTGCCTCCTGGAGTACCAGTAAAGCTGAGTCTCACGACGACGATTCTACGCCAACGAGTAGCTCTGGCTTTCAGCCCTGATACTCTTTAGGAAAGCACAAAACCACCTGGCAAGATTTGATAGCCACCCATTCCTATAACAATCTATTAGAAGTCATTGTTCCTCATCGGTAAAAAAAAAAAAAAAAAAAAAAAAAAAAAACCCAGGCCACGTGAGGAGAACACCAGGAGAACAGCTTTATAATTTGGCACCAGTCCACGACTTCACTCATGGGATTTTATTGAAGAGCATATCATATGCCCGGCTTCAGCCACATTTGGTAGGCATTTTGCATAGAACGACTAAATTAAGCGATCTCTGAGAAGCTCTGTACAACCTTCGTCTTGCATTTGTTTTACTTTTACTTTTATTTTTGGCCTAGACAAGGTTTGGGATAATTCAAGGGTGTGGCCGGAGTTTCAGAGAATTGGAAAGGCTCAGTATTCTGTTGATGATTCTTATCATGTTTATTTTATTCTTTCCACGTTCTGGCCCTTCTGGCATATTCATACATTTGATGACATGGAATTTGAAGGCAGAGAACTAAGAGAATGGATGTTTTTCTCTGGTTGCTAAGAAGCCTCGTCGTTCCTGCGTGCCTGTCAATGCATGTACACTCTAACCTTTTCTTTATTCCCTCATCTTTCAATTATCTTTTTTTCTGCAAAACCTCTCACCCCATATAATCACTTAGTTCTACGAGTCATGGATATGTTTTGTACATTTGTAACTGTGATTACAACCGTCAGATAACAATGTGTGCGTAATTTTCGAAGATTTTATGCCTATGAAGATATAAAACTACCTACATAAGTTTGGCTATAAAGTGCACGAGAAATATTTGATAAAGATTTATACATGGAACTCTATCCTTGTAAACTCCCAAATCAATGACAAGACTTCGATCAATCATCAGTCTATATACCAACTATGTTACATGAAGGTAATACGGGATTGGGTACCTACACAATAAGTCATGCCCGCTCAGTAAAAAATAAATAATAAAAGCAAAAATACAAAAAGAGAGAGAGAGAGAGAGAGAGAAAGGCCTGCATTATGTTTGGTAACTAAGCAACAGCAATTGATAGATTAGGTTGACAACTCGCATTCCCCTTCCTGCCCAGTAAAACTCAGGATCAGATCTCGTCCACGCACATGATATTTTCTTTGAGGGGTACAAAAGCCGTACTCCTCGACTGCGCCTGAATTTGCCCCGTCTTCTCCCTATTAATACGGTCTGTAAGGACCTTCTGCTCAAGAGCATTGGAATTTGCTTGCCTGGCGTTTTCGGCTTGGTCATGATATAACATCTGATAGATTATCTCTGTGCCGGTTCCAATATGATTTGCCATGGTGCCAATAGCCTTGGTAGTCAGAGACTCGATTCTAACAGCAAGTGACGCCTCCTCGTCAGCCCGCTGACGCTTTGCTCTCTGGTCTTGCATGGCTCGATCTTCCCTCTCTTTGCGCTTCTTTGCTTCGACTAGTCTCCGGCGCTCTTCTTTGGCTGCTAGATATTTGAGTGAGTGGCCTAGCTTCTGTTGGAGAGGCGGTATAATATCCAGAGGCGGCGAAGAGAAAAATAGCACGTGGCCTTGATCGTCACAATGGAACTGTTCTCGGATATCTTCCGGGATAGCCGCATTAGCAGCATCACTCAAATGGAACACTTCGATCGGACGAGGGGCATTAGGATTGTACACTGTCCCTGGTGGAACTTGTATGCGGTTCGCCTGATAGGGTGTATATGGTGGTGGCTGAACAGCTGCGTACTGATGAGAGACAGCCGGTGTCTGGTAGGAGGGATGTGGAGCCTGCTGTACAAAACCACTGGACCGTCTCTGGATGGTAGGCTGATATGTTTGGGTAGGGGGTAACTGAGGCTGCTGATAAGTCGCTGGAGGAACTGGTACGGGCGCGTTTTGGACAGGAGGTATTGGTGCGGCTGGTGAGCGCGGTGGTGCAGGAGTGGTTCCGGCTACAGTAGCGTTGCCTTGACTATCCACACTAGGGCGCTGTGGGGTTTGACTGATCGAAGCCTGCCGAGCAGGAGCAGAAGGTAGGTTCTGTGGAGGCAAAGACGGGGGTGGAGACGGCGTGGGTTCCGGCGGTGGAGACTCCTAGGGAAGGTAATATCTGCTATCAGCCACAATAATACTATCACAAAGGGTATGTGAAATCCACGTTAAAAGATAGCAAAGACTCACATTCTCATCGCGCGGGCGACGATGGACAGCGCCAACAATTGGCGGTGCGTTCTCGGCCCCCCATGATGGTTTTGGAAGATCGTCTGTCTCTTTCGCGTCGCTTTTCAGCAGATGCTTGATAGGGCTTGAAATCTTCTTGATCCGCCGAGGCACGTCGAATAAATCCATTTCATAATCCTTCTCCCTTACCTCATCCGGGAGGCAGCTTGCCCAAGTCTTGATCTTATTTAACTTGTGTTTCTCTTCGTTATAGCGAGCTTCACAGACATAGACATCCTTATCAGGAGGAAGGCCCCTTGGCCGTCCACGATTGTAGCGAGTGAAAAACATCACAAAACAGCGATCCACCACCTCTTCGATCCGATGATCTCGGTATTGACCAGTCTTGACCACCTCATTTGGATAGAAGTGCTTCTCAAAGTGATGGACAGTTTGCTCGGGACGGTAATACCAACAGGCATTGACCCATTTATCGCCCTCTGAATCCTGCCAAGTGCGGTAGATCTGGGCCACAATGGGTTTGGTTACATCATTAGGGTTTTGTATATGTACCCAATCACCGACCTTCCATAGCTCGCCTTTGTAAAGAATTCCATCTGGTAATGGCAGGCGCCCGTCCTCCATCAAGTACTCACTGTCTGGTTTCTTTTTCTCAATTTCAGCGAGCTTTCGTGATTCCACCTGCAAGTCCACAGCATCTTTATAGATCTGACTCTCGGGCTGGTTGTATACTTTGGCGTTGTTGAACATCAGATCCATATCCCTCATGAAGTGATCGACCGAGTTATACTTCTTTCGCTTAGACTTTCGTTTAATGATGTCAATAGCGATTGGCTCTGTGATCTCCACATAGTAATCAGGATACGTAGCTTTATCAGGCAAACGCTCAAAATGCCGAACTTTTAGTGAGCCGCTTGGCCCTTTCAGCTTTCGAATTCCCTTCAAAACAGCCTTGATTCTGGCCTCCATCGGGGTGTCCACACGCGGCGGTCGTCCTCTTTTTTTTCTTAGCTCAGGGTCATTAGACTTGTGGCCATCATCCTTTCCACCATCTCGTTTGCTTCCAGGACGGGGACCTCGTTTCTTCTTCCGCCGACTATCATCATCCGAATCCTCTTCGTCCTCCTCATCCTCGTCGTCCTCGTCATCCTCCTCTTCCTCTTCCGGAAGAGGATCTGCTTCGGGGATCTCGCCGAGGTCGGGGAGCTCAGCAACTTCCGGGGGGATGATTCCCTGGTTTACCAGTTTCCGGAATTCGGCGACAAATACATCCTACAGACCAGCATTAACAAAAGAGTGCAAATTACAGCAAAGGCTTGAGGGTTCTTCTGCAGACCTTAATCACAAGCGCGTCTTCATATGCTTGAGATTTGGGGCGGTTGTATGTTTGCGCATTATGAGGAATCTAGGCAGAAAAGCAACATGTTAGCATTGACAAGCTATAGAGCGCACCGCGGCAGTAATCGCTCTGGAAGGTGGCCTTTGATTTACCAGAGCACAGTCTCGTACGAATAAAGAGAATTTCGTATATTCTCTCTTGTTGATCTTTTGCTTTAGAATGCTAAGTGCCATCGGCTCTTTAATAATATCGTAATAGTCTGGGACATTGCGCTTATTAACGCTGCGTTGGAAAAGTTTCGACGGATCATGGCCACTAGGGGTTCAAGGCGAAAATAGTGAGCTTTGCAATCTGACTAGTGAATAACTCCAAGGAAATCACTGAAACCTACTCTTCTTCTCTGAACTCGTAGATGGCAATGACAACATCCATCATTGATCTCCACTGTTCGTCGGTAACACCCTCAGCCGTCGCAGCGTTATCGCCCTTCCCATCACCCTCGATTGACTTAACGGGCTCTTCAGGTGTGGGTTGGAGTTGCGACGGCTCCGATTTCTTCTCCATACTGTAGAAAACCACGGCCGCAAAGTCCGAGGACCATCAATGACACCTTGCTGGAAATACTCTGTCAGTGAGAAATGCTAAGAGGAGCGCGCAAATCGCAACAGAGGAGGTTCGCGCAGCTGAGTCATCAGGTACATACATGAATTGTTACAGTATGTTTCCTTACGATTAGATCTGTAACTATACAATACACACATTGCTCCCTAGGTCTTTAGAAGTAGTCTCTGTGGTAAGTTACAAAGTATTCCTGTGATTACCAAAAAATACTAAGTGCAGTACATATATAACTGTAAAAGTAAGCATATTGACTAGAAGGATGTCGATACATATTATTATAAATGTACCCTGTATGGACAAGTACGTACTCCTCCTCCCCCGTACTAACATATAAAATACGTTAGTTGTTATATATGTAGGTATTTATATTACCTATTTCCAGGATTGAAATAATTATGGCGGGCAAGACCACCCACCAGCCTTATGTGCTAATAATTAGGTGCTCAGGTTTGGGTACCACCCATCATTGTATGTATTACCAACCTAGTATCTCACCATTTTGAAAAATGGCCTGAAATATGAAAACGCCCGTTAACTAGTACTACATAGTAGCGTACCCTCCTGTGGCGGTTTGAGCGCAATAATTAATCATAACTCAAAGTTTTGTATACTACTACTCCTACTCCATACTTCCTCCCTTCTTTCATAAATAATTGAAAATATAATTATAATTGCTTCGGCCAATCACCCAAATTTCTCTTGTTTGATATACATAGTGCTAAGTATTATTGGGACTAGGGCAAGAGCTCTCCCCCCTCTTTCTTCGTTCCCACTTCGCCCCACTAGTAGGTGAGTGCTGTTTTAAATCATTATTGTTGTCAATAACAGGCACTATTTTCTTCAATTTGCCTCTTCTTTCCTTCCCTCTGGCAGAATATTTATTACCAACCTCCAGTATATCGGTACCCAGTTCTGAAGATGAGATTTCGTATCCGTGGACCAGACGGGCAGTCCACTGTCATTCTTGATGATAGTGCTACCGTGAATGATCTCCGAACTCAAATTGTGGATAAGACTGGATTAACATCCTACAATGTGAAATATGGATATCCTGATCTCAAATGTTTTCTGCTGGATGAGCTTCAATCAAACCAGAAGATCTCCGATATTGGTTTCAAGTTGAATGGGGAACAGCTCCTGATAACTAAGAAGGAAGGACCCCTCAGTCGTGAGGGGTTAACACCCATTTCGCAAGAACCAGCCAAAAAGCACCCGATGTCGCACACCCCCAGCAACGCTATTTCAGACGATCCACCCGAGATTCCATCTCCCAAGCATGCGGGAACCTTTGTCTTACGCATCATGCCTGATGACAATTCGTGTCTGTTCCGCGCTGTGGGCAGTGCTCTCATGGGGGGTGTAGATGCGATGAATGAGTTGAGGTCTGTTGTCGCACAAGCCATCCAACAAAACCCAGGTCTCTACTCGGAGGCGGTGCTGGAGAAGAAGCCAGATGACTATTGCCGCTGGATACAGAACGAGGATTCGTGGGGCGGGGGTATCGAACTGAGCATCCTCAGCAAGCATTTCGATATCGAAATCTGCTCAATCGATGTTCAAACGCTCCGCATTGATCGATTCAACGAAGGGTTACCCACTCGCTGTATCTTAGTTTACTCAGGTATTCATTATGATACCGTTGCGCTATCTCCCTCCGATCCTCCCTTCACCCATGCGTATGCACCTCCTGAGTTTGACACCAAGGTCTTTGACGCTGCAGATCCTTTCGTGCTAGAAAAAGCGCTAGAGCTCTGTAAGGTCCTACAGAGTAAGCACTACTATACTGATACTGCAGGTTTCCGTATTCTTTGCAATACATGTGGTGGTGTTTTCATTGGAGAGAAGGGCGCCAGTCAACACGCAGCGCAGACTGGCCATTACAGTTTTGGAGAGGCCAGTTAAGATTAACGGTAACAGGTCAAGCGATATGAACACTCACACAGTACATAGTGCTTGAATAGTATCGCGAGTAATACATGCCACCATCGGGATACGAATTAACACAACGACAACTCCAAAATAAACCATTTTGAACAAAGCACGATACGTGAATGAAGTCAAGGCCATCGCGGCGATTCTGTAGTCAACATAAAGAAATAGTGGCTGGGTGACCTTTGGGGCACAAAGATTTTCCTAGAGCTCATTAAGAGGATATCGTTATCATAAATTATTCTGGGCCTTATAACATTGCGACCTCATCAGCCTCATCATCTTTGTCTGCTTCATCTTCCTCCACAGAGTCAGCACTATCTTCAGGATTCCCTCCCCATTCAACATCATGTTCAATGGGATTGGTAAAGAACTCATGTTGCAAGGCATCTCTGGCGCTCAGTCGCCTGTATGGATCCAATTCCATGAGACCAGCCAGAAGGCGAGTTGCTTGTTTCTCGCTCTCTGTCAATTCCTCTACACAGCTCGCCCATTTTACAAGCTTCTCCCAACTATATCCTTTTTCACCAATTGTTGGAATATTCGTTTCAAATATCTGCCCATGCATAGCTGCTGCCGTCTTCATACGACGCGTCCCAAAAATACTAGCCATTTCTATTGTAGCATCAACATCGTCAGCGGAGTTGAAAAAAGGAAAGCGACGACCAAGTAAAGTCAAAAGAATTACTCCTGCCGACCACATGTCTATCTTTGTCGTTTGGGATGTACACTTGAAAAGAACTTCTGGCGCACGGAAACCCCGAGTCCCTGCCCGATTAGCACGTCTTGATGGCCTGGAGTCGTTTTTCGGATAGCCGGCTGACAACGCTGAACTTGAGCAATGGGTGGAATAGTAGCTCTGTAGTAATCGGCTGCGACGGACAAAGCTTGGGTTGGCACATAGACACGTGCCGGTATACTCGGACCCCTCACGCTACCCCGAGTGGTCAGATAATATGGCCATGATAGTATTTCACTGTAAGGGAATATCTTTCTCTTGCTTTTTTTCTCTCTCTTTTTCCCCATCCCGGTTATCGACTTACCTCAGCCAGGCCAAAGTCCACCAAGACACCTTCTCGAATTTTGGGATTATAAAGGAAATTTCTGTGGCATCATTCCATCGTCAACAAATCAGAAACAAAAAATATCCACAAACGCTGGTTCTTACGTCGGTTTAATATCACGATGAAGGATATTGTGTTTATGAACAGAGTGTAAGGCGGTAAAAAGGGACCGAAAGTAATGTCGCATATCTGCAACCAAAAACGTTCGGTATTGTATACGGAAATCAGTATGAGGAAAGAAAGGTAAGACAGCAACAACCTGATCCTGGTATCGAAAAGCTGTAATCAGAGGGCATACGGATCGACAGCCCTGGAGGTCATGTAGCAGCTCAAGTTCATTTTGGATACGAAATGGACTGCTAGTCACGTAAATTTTTTTCAAGGCAACATAATGAGGTTTCCGTCGCTTGGTAGACAATGATTGCTCCCCCTCTAAACGTCGCCTTTTTGAGGGAGGACTCGTCCAGCTGTCGTATTGTTGACTTTGAAACATGTCCCAATCGTTCTTGTAATGATCATATAGCAGGTCTTCCGCTTTGTACACGGTAGAGAAAGTACCTATAGATTTGCGATGTGTTAGTGAAAGGAAGCCGAATGCAAAGGAGCGAGCAACCGTAGAGGTTATTATTGTACCTTCACCAATTCTATTAACCAAACGAAATCTATCTGAGATCCCAGGAAATGTATCCTCAAGTTTCTTCATATCCTCCTTCACTGAGTCATCGACGTCTTCCTCGTCCTGGGGGTCTTCATCTTCGTGTTCCATCACAGACGTATCACTGTCCGTCGCCGCACCATCGTCTCCTGAGTATCTAGGTCCTGCTAGCGCGCGTAATGGTCTTGAGGGGTCCGGTTTCTGTAGCTCAAAAATACCAGTGGGTGCTTGGTGGAGAGTGGACATGGTACCTCGAGGGCATAAATTGCCAGCAGATTTCTCGAGTTTTGATTAAGGGGGTAGTTGTTTGTAAAAGCTTTGTATACAACGTTAATCTTGAAAAGGCAAAGGGGCTGGAATAGAATGGATGACGTGTGGCATGAAGGATGTTTAGTTCATGGCGCGTATGTATGTGCGCGGAGAATATCTGATGATGCAGTGTTGCAGTTTCTACGTTTCAGAAATGGTTCATGACCCAGTCCGCGGAAGTTGGAGCAAAACTGGAACTTAACATACAAAAATTTCCCAATTTGGTAAAGCTATGTTTATGTTTACCTTCGGTCTTCAGACTTCTTGTACATAGATTTTCTGAGAGACTGTATTCGACACTATACTACTCCGTATAGATACATAAAATACACCAACTGCAAGCTAGCTTCTAGCGGGAGACATTATGGTGGCAGGGAAAAACAGCTTGTTGGCGTGATGATATAATGCGTATCAAATGTGTATTATTACAAAATGGTTTAGGGCGCCATCCTAGTTATCAACTGAAGAGGAAAAACACAAACAAACGCTTGCCGCCCGCAATTCATTCCCTATCTCGTCCCTCCAACCTTCTTTCACCCCACTACACCCATTATTTATCTCATCCAGTTTTCCAGCTTCCACACGCTCCTCGAGGATATCCCTCGCAGTGGCTCCCATCATGGAGGACAGGGCTCAGTTCGATATCAACGAGTCACTTAAGTATTATCTGAGTGATCCAACCTCCGTTCCTACCACCAACGCCGAACCCGAACTCTTGGAATGCGAAGCCGACCCGGATCAATTGTCCACTGTATTAATTGATAATGTCCTTAATTCTATTGTCGATGCGATCGCTGAAAGCCCAGAAGGTCTAGCGAGGCCCTCCTTCTTCGACTCTTTACAGTTTCTCCTGAAGTGCGCTCAGCCCTCTAATTCATCCCCCCGAATTCTTAGTGTGGAAAGAACCCTAACATTAGCTCAAACTCACAGGAACTGCTCAAATTTGCCCACGAGGTCGCTAAGCAAGCTTCTCGATCTAGTTGTTTCAGGATTATCCGTTGAAGCAGATATTATCCATGGGGACCTCGAGTCCGACGGACCAGATGGCGTCCAACACCATAAGCATTTACTGGAAATGTACGGTTTCTTGTTACAATGGGCACTTTCCGCTGTGGAGGTTAAAGCGGCAGAGCGACCAGCAGAAGCTGCTCCTGCTCGGAGAGGTGTAGGAAAGCCAGGCCGGTCGAAAGCCAGCACAAGAGATGGTCATTGGGACTGGACAGCCCAGATACAGATTTCCATGGAGACGATGTGCAAGGTCATGAAGCTTAAGCTTAGCAGGATCTTTCTGACTACATCAGATCGCGACACATTTGTTAACTTATTCACACGTTCGATCTATCTCATCCTGGAGAGTGAGCAACGAGTGAAGAGTATGACTATTCGAATGCACGCCTTCAAAGTTCTATGTATTGCGGTCAAACATCATGGCCATGCTTTTGGTAAGTACTCACGATAATTAAGTCTGCTTTGATGGAGCTGACCCATCATGAAGGTGCTCAGACATCTATCGTACAGAGCTTAACATACTTTGAGCATCTGTCCGAGCCTATGGCCGAATTTTTACATATCCTTGCTGAGCAATATGACTATCCTCAACTGTCAGATGAGATACTAAAGTACTAAGCCCATACGCTAGAACTACTAGAATGGTAGCTAACGCGTGGTAGGGAACTTGGAAATAAAGAGTTTAATTCAAATGATACGCGTGGGCCAAAGTCTGTATCTGCGTTTATCATAAAACTTTCTGAGCTTGCCCCGCGATTGATCATAAAACAAATGACTCTGTTGGCGAAGCAGCTCGACAGTGAAGTACTACTATCTTATTCTTTCTATCTAGATATGATTGTATCTAATTAAGCCACAGTCATATACCCTTCGTTGTGCGGTGATTGAGGTTTGTGGGAACCTTATTGCTGACCTCAGTCGGCAGGAGGAGCGCAGCGACAATTACAAGACCCAGATAAATGCGTTTTTCGATGTGCTCGAAGAACGTTTCCTTGATATCAACCCCTACTGTCGGTGCCGTGCCATTCAAGTGTATATGCGGATCTGCGATTTGGACCAAAAGTTCCCGAAAAGGCGGCAGGCAGTTGCTGAACTGGCGGCGAGGAGTTTGGAAGACAAGAGTAGCAATGTACGACGAAACGCAATTAAGTTACTCTCCAAACTGGTGTCCACTCACCCATTCAGTGTCATGCATGGTGGACAGCTCTCGTATAAAGAGTGGATGACCAGGCTTGATGCTGTTGATACCGAACTGAATTCCCTTCGCCCCCCTGAGACACCAGGCCTGGACGGCGGCGAGGCCTCACATATTGATAGCGAACTCTTAGATGATGCAACACAGATGCCAGACGAGTCGCCGTCTAAGGCACCGCGCCTGACTGAAGAAGAAAAGGCTGCAGCGGTGAAAAGGGCTACTGAGCAAGCTGCAACCTCTGAACTGCTAGCGCGGCTTCAGTTGACAAGAAAATACTACAACGAAGCCATTCGGTTTATTGAGGTTCTACATACTGCCTCCGGAGTCGTCACGCAACTGCTATCGTCTAGAAATAAGAGTGAGGCTATAGAAGCTATGGACTTTTTTGTTGTGCTTGACGCATACAAGGTGGAAACATCCCGTGGTGGCATTCGACGAATGCTCCGGCTTATATGGACAAAAGGCAACAGCGATGAAGGGAAAGGTGTTCAAACCCATCTCATCGACTGTTACAAAGGCCTTTTTTTCGAAGCGCCAGATTCCTTTAGCCCCAACGATGAGGCAAACTACGTTGCTCGGAACATGATCAGTCTGACTTTTGGATCCACACCCGCTGAGTTAACATGTCTTGAGCAATTGCTGAGTACAATGATGAAGGCTGGTCACATTTCGGATGCCGTCATTGCGAAGTTGTGGCAAGTATATGGGGTTCAAAGGAAGGAGATCTCAAAGACCCAACGCCGGGGTGCGATCATTGTTCTTGGCATGCTAGCTCTAGCTGATCCCGACGTGGTTATCAAGGAAATTGAGGTAATGCTACGGATTGGCCTTGGGAGTCTGGGGAGAGCGGACCTTGTTCTTGCGAAATATACGTGCATTGCCCTGAGACGGATGGTGCCAGGCCGCCAGGCGAAGTCCAAAGAAGCTGGCATTCCCAAACTAACTAATGACCATCCCATCCTCACCCAACTCGCGGCCATTGTTGAGATCGTGTGCGACAATAAGGAATGGTATGGAGTGGCAGAGCAAGCTATTAGTGCTATATATACGCTGTCTAAACATCCAGATGTTCTATGCTCCGATATCCTCAAGCGGAAGACCAAATCTGTCTTCCAGTCACAAAGGCAACGCTCTCCTTCGCAAGGTACTGGCGATGGGGACGAGAAACGCCCTGAGTCAGCTTCAGCAGACGACCCGGCTGTCAGAAAGTCATCTTCGGCTGTACTCTCACAACTACTTTTCGTTGTTGGACACATTGCGATCAAACAAATAGTACACCTCGAGCTGTGCGAGCTTGACTTCAAGCGCCGCAAAGCAGAACAAGAAAAGAACAAAGCATCCACCGCAGCACCCCAAATGAGCAAAGACCCCACCGAGGATGACGAGCTTGATCTCATTGGTGGAACAACAGAAGACGACTTCACAGATGCTATGACACACATCCGTGAGCGAGAACTGCTCTATGGGGATAAGTCTCTTTTGTCCAACTTTGGCCCGTTAGTTACGGAGATTTGCGCGAACAGCAACACATACCCTGACCGTAACCTTCAGGCTGCAGCGACTTTGTGTATGGCCAAATTAATGTGTGTCTCGGCAGAGTACTGCGAAAAAAATCTCCCCCTCTTAATCACTGTTATGGAACGATCTGAAGACCCAATCGTTCGTAGCAATGCAGTAATTACGCTTGGAGATATGGCAGTGTGTTTCAATCACCTTATTGACGAGAACACAGACTTCCTATACCGCAGACTCAATGACGATGATGTCTCTGTCAAGCGCACATGCCTTATGACTCTAACTTTTCTCATCTTAGCAGGCCAGGTTAAAGTGAAGGGACAATTAGGCGAGATGGCCAAGTGCTTGGAAGATGACGACAAGAGAATTGCTGATCTAGCACGTATGTTCTTCACAGAGCTAGCCAGCAAGGATAACGCAGTGTACAATCACTTCGTTGATATGTTCAGTCTCTTGAGTGCAGAGCGCAACCTTGAAGAAGCTTCACTGAGGCGTATTGTTAGGTTCCTAATCGGTTTCATCGAAAAAGTGAGTGTTTCAGGTATACCTGTCTTCCCCATACGCAGCTTCTAATCTTTTATGTCGCTTTGCAGGAAAAACATGCCAGGCAACTGGCTGATAAACTGGCTGCTCGACTTCCACGGTGCGAGACGGAGCGGCGATGGAATGATGTGGCCTATGCTTTGTCGCTGCTACCTCATAAGAATGAAGAGATAACTAAGATAGTGAGTGCGGGGTTTAACAAGGTAGTCACTGCAAACACCTAGATCAAGCATATCATTCAACCTACTGGTTGGTTTGTTTAAGGGGTTTAAAATTGGCGCAACGGTAAATATGGGGGTTTTGGCAGTTATGGGTTATTCAAGGAACTATGAGTGATATCACGTGAGCAGTATATTGAGCCGATAAATACTCTTATCTTCCTTCATGCTTCGGTGGCTATTGTGATTTTGGTTATTTATTATATTTCCTATCTTCTTGGGGGAAGCGTTTTCTATTAATCCAGTTAACTCTATTTATGAAAGCTTATACAATGGTAATGTTTTCTAAGATCCTTCGATCATCTACAGGTGGGTAGTGGCTCCCTCGTTGTATACTCCGTAACTCAACTTGTGGTCAATGCTGAAACTCAAACTTGGCACTCTGGCTTCGTCGGAGCAAATGAACAAGATATTCTGGCTACATGTATGTTTACCCCTATTAGAACATACTTCGGTCGCGATGTAACCTATACTTCTTCATTCTAGGGGCTTTAAATGTATCCAGACGCCAGAACTCTTTGGTTTTGCCTACACGTTTAGGGATTTCAATGGTTCGGCAGCTAATATAATAAATACCACAAGCACCAGAGAAAGAGAATAAATCTGCGGACTGGGGAAACCGCTAAGAAGCAGGAAAGATCCAAGGAAAGTAATGCATAATGGCCTACTAGGTCAAGAGCTAATTTGTCTTTCGTTTATATGCCAAGTTCATGTATGTATGTACAGTCACAACCAGATGAGTAAGTCTATGCGCCCTTTATTTCACTTTCTGTCAAGCTGTAGTCACCGTTATAGAGCCCCTCAAGAGCCTTGCGCCCTTCTTCAGTCAATTCCGGTTTGCCCAATGGAGTAACAGCGTCTGTGAAAAACCGAGGCTGCCATGTCTCATTCTTTGCTTGTCTCTCAGCAGCTCTTTGCCGCTGCCTCTCTTCAATATCTTGTTTGCACTTGGTCGCCTGGCTATACTTTTTATCTATTATCGCCTCGGTAACACTAGACCAAAATTTGCGAGACTCGTTGGATAGCTGACTCTCCTCGGGAGGCACACTTTTGGCAGCGGGGAAAAGAGGAGTGATATCGATTAAAAGCTGAGGCTCGCCTGCCCCAGCCATGGTGAAGAAGACCTGTCCGTGCCACGACCCGCTGATTTTGGCAAGAATATCACTCTCCGGTACATCTTTGATTTTTGTCGTGGTATCCATTTCGGGATCATATCGAAAGGCCACGCCTTCAACCCTGTTTTGTGCCCGGCCAATCCAGCCATCTTCCAGGTATTGTAGAATTACCTTAATGCGTGTTTTGGGGCAAGTTACGTAGCATGTATCTGATACAGTTATGGCCAGTGCACCCCTCAACAGGCCACCCAAATGGGCAGCAGGATGCGTCAGTTGATACTCCTCATTATCTCTCGGGGCGATTCTGACAAAGATCCCCAAGTTGTGCTGACCGGGGGCAACGCGAATGCTTGTGCCTGTGAACTTGGCACTAATTTGATCAAAGCCACGTGCTGAAACCCCTCGTTGCGGGCAGTCGATGAAAAATGCGGATACTGGTGGATGGTGAGATGTTTGTTCAGTCAGGTAGCACACCTTGACCGCTTCACTATTGTTGCCCTTCGTAGTGAAGGCTCCATTTTCTATCCTTGGCTTAGAATGTACCTGTACTTCGGGGAGAGCAGCGTCAACCTCCCAGGTAGCCTGAAGTTTGTGTGTATAAATTAGTCAATACTCAGGTAGAGCAATGCGACTCGTTGGGAAGTCAAACTCACTCTGAAGAATTCACCCAGTGTAGAATTATACGGCTTGCACGGTTTGCCTTTAATATATTTCTAGAATAGCGATCAGTGGAATAGTCTTTCAGAGTAACTGGAGTATCATAGAGAGATATACCAAGTCTTTTGTGAACCAAAACCTCAAGATCTCAAGCATACGGCCCAGCGGATCATCTGATTTACCAATACTGTGACTCTCCCGTCAGAAAACGAAACTTGGTGAAAGATTGGCTACTTGCTGACCTTGCAAAGGTCTCTGGTCTGTCCAAGTAGTTCCAGTATTCTACCATATCCCCAACCTAGTCAGTGATCACTTCGTTAAGTGGGCAACGGCATAGCCTCAAGATTTCAAACATACCTAAGTTGGGTGTCGGCTCTAGAAGGTGGGCAGGTAATGAAAAACGAACAGACGCGATATCAGCAACCCCAATGAACCTATAAAGCCACGGCACCATCAAATCAGTATGAATCGACCAGAATGCGAGAATTGAGACCGCCATTTACACATACTTCTTCAGAATAGAGAGGAAGGTCTTCAACTTGGAAGAGTCGTCGGGAATCTTTTCGGGAGCATCCGATGTTGTCGTAAGAGACATAGCGAGATCTAGTATGTTAAATGACTTAAAAAGAGACTATGTGTGAGTAGGTGGATATATGGCCAGGGAGAGCAGTGATATAAAAAAAAGATTGTCTTTTGATGGGCAGAATCGGTGTGGCGAACAAATGTAAGGAAGGGGATTGCCTTCTGCTGGCTCCCCCACCACGAAAAAAGATAGTAACAAGGAAAAGCAACCAGCTAAAGTCTCAGCTTCGGGAACTGAAGAAGAAGCGACGAACAGAAAGAATAAGACTCCTAGGTCAGAATTCAAGCTATAATTAACGGTGATGAAAGTTAGACTTCGTCTAGAGGCGGTGACGTTCTGTATTTTCCTTTGGTTGCCTTGACAGTACGTCACCGACACTTTATTGAATGTTTGGCTGTAAGGAATAATCACACCCCTTGGGATCATTAGTACTAGTACAGTACTAAATGTAACTTAATGGTACGTTGTACACCGTTACGGTATTTCAAATATGTAATTAAAGAAGACAATAAGTTGAGAAAGAAAAAGGCATGTACTATAGGATAGAATCTTTCTCAGAGAGCAGTGGTTACAATGAGTGCTTCTGTTCTTAGCAATCTAGGTACGAAATTAACAGCTGAAGATAAGTACTAGTAGTAGATTCCACCATATACGTAGTAAGTATTTCATGATGCAAGTAGTAATTTTGTCATACATCTAGGCATGTACAAGTAGTATTTATAAGAAGACTTCCAAGCCGGCGAACGGGCGCTCAGGTATGCATCAACCAACTATGTACTAAACAGTAACCGGTTTTAGTTAGAGTTCCATAGCGGTCTTTATATTAATACATTTAATGGAGGAGATTAGATGACAACCAATCGGTGCATCACGAGGTCCTCCTTGTCAGGGTTAAGTAAACCACTTCCATAGGGCACTGTTTCCTTGCCTTTCTTTTTTTTAGAAACTAATAGTAGTAATAAATCAATATACCCGACTCTGCGTGTGACACTGCATTGGAGTACTAATAACTTTTGTCTGGCCTGGCTCACCTTATCATTTGATACCGTAGGTAACCTATTTACCACCATCAGTTACGGAGTACTAATGATCGCCCTCTCGTTGACGGTATTTTTCCCCACAATTACGAAGTATAACCGCTGTATCATACCTCTCCCAGAGGTATAAGACTCTCAACCACCCCTTTGCGGGCCAAGAATCGCACCCATGTTCTTATAGCTGGCCCATAATCGTACCTCCGCCCCGCCGCATAGTCGTCATCCGCCCGCTGGGTTTGTTGCTCGTCCCGAATCGCAGCTCGCAACACCTGCTGTTCATCGCACAGCTTTTGTTGGTACTCGACTATATCTTGTACGGAGAACAAATTGTCCTTCTCCAATACCAACGGAACAATCGCTTGGTCGATAGACTCCCTTGTCATATCAAAGGACATATCAGGCCCTAGAATAGTGTTTTCAAGGATGGGGCTTGCAAACAGCAATTCTGGATGGGCCACTGCAGGAGCTTGAGTAGTTAAACGCCGATTAAGCATCTCCAGACACTTTATATTGACGGCCAGTTTTTCAATAAGGCCTACAAGCGGGTCCCTAACGAGACTGAGGATTGAAAATTCAATCTGATCTTCTTCATATTCAGTCATCCTGGTGATAAGGTGTGGTTTTACCAAACCCAGCCAATCCTCATCGGGTGTACAGGGTCCTGTGACTCGTATCAGCGACTTGTATCGTAAGCTTCTCATGCCGTCCTTCACGTACCGAGTGCCTGGGGCTGGCGTTCAAGCCCATCGAACTTCCAGACTTTCCCCAGCGCAGGGACAAATGCGATAAAGTGGAACCCTGCATCTATTTCAGTTTCATCGTGATTGCCCTTACTCGGACGAGAACGCCTAGATGTCGCCTCATATTTTAGTTGGAGATCTGAATTGAGCATATCCATCTTCCTACACAAAAGTCAGATACACTCCTCGTGGCATGAAGAAACGATAAAAAAGCTCGTTAACAAATTCCAACCTTGCAAATGAATTATGTATTCGTTTGACAAAATCAAAATTACTGATTGCATCCCCTCTAAGTGCAGGAGTAAACGGCATTGTAAAGTCCTTAAAATGCTGTAGGTTATCCCCGAGCTCAATGCCCTCTATATTGTTGACGATGTTTAGTAGAGCCACGCTAGCGCAAGCATTGCTGGTAGTCTAGTTTAAACTATCAGCAACGAGTCCATCAGTGATATTAGAGGAGAGGCGGAAGCAATGAAACAAACCAACCTGATTTGCAAACCAAAGCCCTTCTGGGCAGCTCGCTTCTTGCTTCTCAGGATTATCTTCTCGCCAACGAAATAGGAAGACTAAACCATAGACAGGCTTACTATGTGGCCAAAGTTGCTTCGATTAGTAGAAAACAGTACGCCATGCTCGAATATTCCTTACTTCAAGTATGCCATCATCTCCTCATCTAATGATACAACTTCTTGCACTTTGACACCTTTCACCCCGAACTCTCGCAGCATCACATTGAAAAGAGCCTTAAAAAGGATTAGCCGAAGCCGGAAAGCTGATTACCAATAATAACGATTACAGGCTCCGACTCTAGCTCACAAAAACCATTCCAGGTTTCCTTCTCCTGCGCTGTCGCTGGCTGACAAGGGTCGTTGGTGGGGTTATCTGGATAGTTGGCCATAGTTGGCTGGCTATTCAACCGTTGTCGTTTAACGGACTAGGTCTTGCGTGCACTGCACCATCCGTTTTCACAATGTCCTCCAGAATACTGAGATGCAAAGATTGGGGGATATTGTGGATGCAATACAAACATGAAGCACCAGGGACCAGAATATGTTAGATATATCAACCGAAGGGTAGGCTAGGTCATCGTGAAAGGGCCGTTACTAAACTGCCCGCCGTCATAAAAGAGGGGTAGTTAATAAAGAGAACCCAGGGTATAAAGAGATTAGAAGGACCAGATAACTAAAGAAAAGAAAACAACGAAATGAACCATTAATTAAGGGCGCAAAAAAGAAGAAGAAGAAGAAGAAGGGGGGGGCGCAGAGGGTCTGGTGAATGTAAAACAAAACCTAAGAACACCAAACATGCGACTAGATTAAAGTCGTAAAGTAATCTAGGCTAGTACTACATTTATAGTAAGGCAGTACTGAGGTACTCCGTACTACAGCCTATAACTTTGTAGTTGGCCTGACCGCCCATACCGTTGGCGCCGGTTCCCCATTGGCTGAAGCTACGTCGGACGCGACTCCACGCGTTGAAGATTATTGCCGGACTCTCGTTCTTGCACAGTGATCTTTTTTTTTACCTTCATCTTTTTCTTTTTATTTGCGCTTTAGCCAAATTAGCGCTTCAAGTCAGTTTTAACCTCAGTTTTCACTGTGTGATAACTGGTTAAAGAAGGTCTTTGTACGGCATCTATCACAAAAGTGCAAGGACCTTTTTGCCTTCCAAAACCGACTAAGAGATAGAAGACCTCTTTTCTACTAGAGGTACGCTTGCGTTAGCAGCTGGACCTATAGTAGTGAACGATAGTTAGTTGTTGGGCGTCAATCCTCAGATATGCTGACTGATTGTATAGGTGATACTAGTAGACCGTGGGTACCCCGCGATCACAGCATGCCATGAATGACACTCCCCGACTTCGGTCTGCTTTCCCTCAGACGCCCCAAACATCGCGGAAATCGCGAGGCTTCTACAGCTCTCCATCTAGATCCAAACAGCGTGATGCAGGGCTGCGGCGGTCCCCTTCAAAGGTATCTCCGACAGCTCATGGTGCAACTTTGCCACTCATCCCAGTTGAGTTGATCGACGCGCCGTCGCAACGACTCTACATAGTGGCTTTTTATGTCGCGCTCAACGCTTGGCGGTTTTATGAATCATGGAAAGCTTCGGATGATTTAGATGCAACCTGGTTATTTCTGAAGTGGGCTTGTATTGATGGAGTATTCCTTTTTGGGCTTCAGGCCTTGCGCATACCCTGGCTAGAATGGGCTTTTCCTACAACCCTTGCGATTTTCCTGGTACACGTAGTTGGCAATGTATTCCTCATGTTCCGAATTCCGGTACGTAGAGGACCTTCCTATAACAGCGATCAAGCTTCCTAACCTTGATTAGATCCCAATTGGTGCCTGGGTATCAGGAATAGTCAAACTGGCCTACGATAGAGAGTTGTCCATATCGGAACGGAGTGTTAAGCCAGGTGATATCATCCATAATGCCTCACTCATACTAGGAAAACAAATAGTTCATATACTACCTGAAGGGTACGATTCCCACAAATTTTTTACTTTTCTGTCCAAGGTACTGATGATTCTAGATCTGCTGTATTGAATCCAGACCAGGCACCTCTCTGTATAGATTCACAGAAGAGTACTGTCAACCTGCCCATTCGAGTCAACCAGACCGACCCTATCCTGATAGAGTTGTTCCGTTTGGATTTTACCAGCGGCGATAATGAAACGATAACAATATCTTCAAAGCAGCTGAAACAGATGAAACGCCAGGCAGGCAAAATGCACCAGGGCTCGGATACCGACTTGCACCGTGACCTTCTATTTCCAATTCGGCAACCGGGCATATACCGTCTCCAAAGGGTAGTAGATGAGTCCAATCTTGACGTTCGTCTGCGAAGGTCTGATGCACTTGTTGTATCATGTCCCCGGGCATCGATTAAAAGCTCCCACATCCATAAGTGTAGAGGCGAGCTGTCTAACTTGGTCCTAACGGTTGAGGGTACACCGCCACTGAAGATCAAATACAGCAGACAAGTGAATCGTCGTGACAGGGGCTTCTCCTTCCAAAACATCCAACCAGATTACTTACGATCACCATTACTGGGTCAGAGGAATATTGGTACCCTTTTCAACTCGCGAGAGCCGGATGTTGCTTGGGCCCAGAGCCAAATAATTGAGGTACCGTTGAATGAATCACTGAACCTCGGTGGGGAGTGGCTTTATACAATTGAAGAAGTACATGATGGCTGTGGCAACGTTGCAAATTATACAGCATCTCTAGATGAGGTCAATCGACAACACACAAAATACCTGTCCCAGTGGCATCAGTTCTCTGTCCATGAAAGGCCCCGGTTATCTTTGTCTGGATGCAACGATCAGCATTTCATAGAAGTTGCACGAGGGGACAGCGTGGATCTGCCTATAAAGTTTCACCAGGCGGGACAAGGGTATGACAAAGATGGGCCCTTTTCTATCGTATATTCGTTCAACAATGATCAAGAAACTGCTGGCGATATGCCTGGTAAAGTCCGAGAGTTATCTTTGAAGAGTCTGAGCCAAAAGCCTCAAATCAAAGATCCAGGATGGTACAATTTGGATACTATTTCTAGTCAGTTTTGCTCGGGTGAAATTTTGGAACCCTCGTCCTGTTATCTGCATAACCCTCCCGAACCTGAGCTGTCTGTCAAGTATGAAAAGATTTTTGACAAATGCGCAAACAACCCAGTCGGCTTGTTGGTCGATTTAGACTTCACTGGCTCCCCGCCGTTCCGGCTCCGGTACGTCGTTGAACATTCTAAAGGCATTGAGACTAAGACCCAGTTGATTGAGGGGCTGCGGACTCAGCTGGACCTCACCCCGTCCGAAGCGGGCTTCTACCGCTATCGCTTCTTAGATATCACAGACACCGTGTACGCACCACGGCCTCTCAAAGATAAGACCCCCGTTCTGGAGCAACACGTGAAGCCTCCTGCTTCTGCTCATTTCATTGGGTCTAGAGAGGTGCGTAAGGCTTGCTTCGGTGAACCTGTGTCTGTGGATGTAGCCTTGCTTGGTGAAGCGCCGTGGACCTTGCAGTATGAGCTTGTTCATAGTGGCAAGAAAACCAAGTACGTCTTAGAAACAGAGAGTGAGGTGTCGAGCATCATGACCGAAAAGCTCGTCAGTGGCGGCGAATACAATCTTGTGTTAACGAGTGTCAAAGACCGGTCAAACTGCAAACGAATTCTGAAGGATAGTATCCAGATCGACGCTCGACCAAAACCGCCTCACGTATCTTTCGGGGAGATCGAAAGAGGGAGGAAATATTCAGCCTTGCAGGGCTCTAAAGTCGACATTCCCCTCAGGTTGAGTGGTGAGCGGCCATGGACTCTGAGGTACAAAACAAGCTCCGACTCTTTAGTCGTTGAGAAAACATTATGGCAGGAGAACAGCGTGTTGACTGTGGGACACGAGGGGCGTTATGAGCTCCTCGGAGTGACTGATGCTTCTTGTCCTGGATCTGTTGACCAAGCCGCTAAGATATTTGAGGTTTCTTGGATACCTCGCCCGCGGATTACTGCTGTGGATGGCTCTCCTGTAGAAGCAGGCGGGCATAAAGAGAAGCGCGATGTTTGCCAAGGTGAAAATGACAATCTCGAGCTTCGATTGTCGGGCAGTCCGCCGTATAGTATTAAATACGAACAGCAACGCCAGACTACTCGTGGCTCACCATCTGTCCGACTGCAAAATCTGAGAACAGTTCTTCATGCGACTTCCATGGAAATGGATACCTCAGAGGCTGGACTGTACACATACACATTCACTGAAATCGGTGACAATCTCTACGACCATGACCCCAGGAACAACCCGGTGATTGTGACACAAAAGGTGAACCCTTTACCATCGGCACGATTTGATGCTCCTGGCCGAATCTACGGTTTTTGCAAGGAGGATATCAGTGGTGAAGAATTGATTCCTATCACTTTGGACGGTGTCCCTCCATTCTCCCTTGAAATATCCATAAAGCATCATTCGAAAGCAAAGCCGGAACTTGTGTCAATCTCGAATATAAATTCAAATAAGCACATGCTTCCCATACCACGACGTCATCTGGACCTGGGCCAGCATGTTGTCAGTATCCACAAGGTCAGAGATGCTCGTGGGTGCCAGCGAGCCACCGAATATGATGCCTCATCCGTGAGGGTTGCAGTTTCCGACGTACCTACCGTAATTCCTCTCGAATCCAAGACTGACTATTGTGTTGGTGAGCGGCTTTCTTTCTCACTTTCAGGGCATGCACCATTTGATGTATTTTATACATTCGATGGGGTTGCCAGAAAAGCTACTTCCCGGACGACGAACTTCCGTCGCATCGCAGAGAGACCAGGTGTATTCACCATCACCGCTGTAAGCGATGGCGCCAGTGGCAAATGCAAGGCACACAAAAACGTAACGAAAACCATCCACGAGATGCCAAGTGTTAGAATCAGCCGAGGCCAGACCTCCGTTGTTGATATCCATGAAGGTGGAGAAGCAGAGCTTCATTTTGAGTTCTGGGGGACGCCACCATTTGAGTTCACGTGTGTCTCCTCCCCTTTCTTCCCTTTCACCAAATGTATAAGTACTAATTATCTATTAGGTATATCCGTAGCTCAATCGCCCGAAGGGGGAAAAAGGCGGAAATACTTGACATTAAACATGACCTTTCTTACGAACATATCAAAACCATTAAAACCTCGGACGAAGGAACTTACGAAGTTGTGGCAATTAAGGACAAATTTTGTTCAGTTTCATCTCAGACACATCTGGAGAAGTCCGAGAAACCAAATGGGCCATAGGTTAAACAATTGCTGATACGTTATGTAATATAAAACGCTTCTGGGGTCTCCTTTCCTCATTGTTAACGTTGATTTCATCCCTCTCTCTATACGTTCGTACATATTGTTTCCCTTTCCCACTGCTGATTTAGATCTCAAATACTTTGCATTGCAAAGACGCTCCATAATATTGTACACATGGGAATATACCAACAATGTATAAAGGCTCTACTTCGTGCCAAAAACTTCGATGCTATCGACCAGGCCACTTCCTAGCCTTGAGATTTCGTTGAAGATAGCATCACGATTGATCGTAACTTCGTCATCTTTTTTAGTAGGCCCCCCTGTCGATGGGGATGACGAGTATGTCAGTTTCAGGCTCCAGCTCTTTGGTTTGGCTGTCTGTGGGTTCCAGACCCCAGCAAGCATATCACAATTTTCATCTCCATGAAAGAAAAGGACATTTGGGCCGAAACAGGCTTGCAAATCACGAACGAAGGGCCCCACAACTTTCAGGTTAGCGGTTTGGCCTTGACTGTCTAGTCCATTCAAGTTCTTATACTTCAATAATGACGTTGATCGATCATGCAAGTGTTCCGTGCGCAATTTGACAATGAAATCATAAGGTGCCAATGATGTTTGGAATAAGTCGGAAACGTCTAGGGCAAGCCCGTTTGCTTGTACCAACTTTACAGCCCCCTTCGCCAGCATGGACATCCGAGCTGCGACTACTTTAGGAGGCATTTCGTGTTGTGTCCAGGTTACTCCATCGGGATCTATGTCAGAAGCCACAAACAAAGCAACGGTATTCATTGCAGGGTCAATGCGTCGCCATCCGGAAAAGCGAGTATGTATGGCTTCAAGAGTATCCTGATTAAGCTCTCCCCCCAAATCAACAATCAATGGATCTTGCTGCCAGTCCCAGCGCGCAAGGAAATGTAGAGTCCTCAGAAAGCCGACCATAACACTTGAAGGGGTGTCCCAAGGGTATGGTTGAGTGAAAACCTTAGCCACTACCAACTCGATTACTTCTTCATTGACATAGCCAGTAAACAAGTGACAAGCAAACCAATGTTTGACGAGGCGAATTGTAGGTGACAATGAAGGAAACCGGGTGCATAGGGTACGAATTGCTTGGGTCAGGCGAGGAGACTGGATGAAAAGTCGCTTATATGCCGATAGGTTGTATGCAGCTTCTTGTTTTGCACGCAGGCTCGTCTCTTTCTCTTTCAGTTGACGTTCTAGCAATAACTGTTCCCGGTCATGATGAATCCTCATCCGGAAGATAACACCCGACGTATGGGATATATCCAAAAAAGCATTGTTTAGCGTTCGGCTTGATTCGTTCTCTAGTCCAACTTTGCATGACGAAGCGGCTCCAGATGACACCAAGGAATCACCTATCTTAATTAAGAATGCCACTTTCGTCATCTGGATAGCCACTAAATCATCCGGCCACCTTGAGGAACTTTCAAACTGAAGAACAATATCCACTGGGTCGCGAATGAGGCCACTGCTCTGGACACGGAGAGCAGAGTACCGACCAAGTGGACTAGCCAGAGCCAGCTGCCTAACAGTCAACGGTACTTCTTCCAAACTTTGAAAAGACCTCTCTAAAGAGTTGAAGGCATCAGTGACCAACTGGAATGCAGGGCTTGAATACAAGGGTATTCCATCCTCGCTATTTCGTAGCTTTTCATCGAATTCGTCGCCGATATAACTAATCTCATCTTCTGCATAATTGAAATGACGATGAAGGATGTACACCAACAGTTGATATACTATAGAGGGAGAGGGCAGCTGGTCAGACCAGACTAAGCTTTCTCGAATAGTACCGTCTCTGAAACGTCTTAGCTCGGCCTTTTCCCCCCAGAAAGACCGAAAGGCTGCCGCTTCATCTTTCTGCTCGGCGAACGGACCATGATCAACGACTCGCATCGCATTTTCAGGATGCAAATTCAATCCAATTTGAATGGTTGCACTCGTTGATTTGTGCGAGAATTTTTTTCCCACAGACCAAGGCTCGGCGCCATTACTAAACAGGAAAATAAGCTCCGCTCTGTCACCCAATGCTTTCTTAAGAACCTCATAAATGACATTATGATTACGAATGGTTCTCAGGATGGTGCCCGACTCAGACACTGGAAGTGTGATGAGTCTATCAAACCTAAGCATGGGTTCGTTCACTTTGTAAATGAAGACTTTGTCAAAATTGTCATCGCGAGACTCATTCAACATCCTGAGAGCAATGTCTGCCTCATAGCGAAGGAGTGAATAGGACCATGGCGACATTTTATACAGTATGTTTAACCCCCTTTTCCCATCATACAGCGTAGGTGTACCTGTAGGGGAAGGGATATCAGAGGCGAAAAGTAGGAGGGGGTTTAGCAGATTCTTCCCTGCAAGAAACTGAATGGTCGCTTTAAATAGCTGGTAGCTACTATACGATTTCAAAAGTATTGGCTTGCCGTTGAAGCCGCCTCCTTCAAACAAAAGAGCCATCAAAATGGTCCACTCGAATCCACCAAACCCGCCTTGTTGGAAGGAAGATCCAAATCCGCGTTGACGAAGCCATATCCGTCCAAGGATACAAGCATCCCTAAAAGAATCACACATCTGAGCCGTCGAGTACAAAAGTTTGTGAAAGGGTGCCACCGTAGCTTCGGAACGGAGGGCTGCATTGTAAAAGGGAGTAGGCGCACAAGATTCAGACTGGTCCGGCGAACCTTGACGCACATTATTCTTCATAGGTAGCGTGCGGCCAATGGGAAACAATTTATCTTCAATCGCCGTGAAGATGCGGATTTGGTATCTCACGGATTGAGAGCCACTCTTAGTAGAGTCTGTAGGGTTTAGAAGAATAAGCGGACGAAGGCTATCTCCGTCTTGCTGTGCAAATTTGATATCAAAGTTTATATCTCCAGCCTCTTTAATTCCAGAGGCAAGGCATGCGATATAGTACGCCCTTTTGTGGAAAAACCTATGGTTGACATAATCCTTCTCCTGGAAAACAGTGTTCGGCATTGTCACTGCCAGATCAACCGTGTAGGGCTCAGAGGCTCTGACACCCGTCCTAAGAACAAAGCTCCCTACCACATTAACATTTGTTGGTTTGTTGTATGACACAGTGTACTTTGTATCTTTCCCTGGAAGTGGCTCGGGGTATGGGACGACAATGCCATGTGTGTTGCGGATTTCCTTCTCGGCTTCAATGGCGGGTTTCGGGGGTCTTTCGGGAATTTGTTCAATGACTTCCTTCAACTTATGGAGAATATCCTGAAGCTTTGATACATGCTTGCCATAGTTTGGTCTTGATTCAGTGAGGAGTTCGTCTAATTGTAGCTTGAAGAGATTAGACTTGTATACACCGCTAGCCAACGCGAGCTCCGCAGAGCGATCAATATTTTTGCGCCTGGCCAAACCATCCATACTTGAAGGCTCATTCCTAGCTATCTTCGAGTAATTATTCAGCTTTGACTCATTTGATTGCTCGGCTTTCTGGGCTATTTGCGGAGATGGGCTGAGCTTTCTCCTCTTTGCTTTATGAGTCAACATGCTAAGAAAAAACACAAACAGCAAAAGGGCGAATGGGTGGACTAGCTAGAGAGAGGTAGGAAAAGAAGAGAAAAGTATATGGCTCCAGTATTTGTGGATGAAGCCAACTTTGATGTAGGCATAAATGACTGTCTGTGATACAATGTGTAAGGTTTTTTTTTTTTGGGTTGCGCGCAACAAAGGATAAGCAACCAATCTCCGATAACCCATAATCACGTGATGATTACATAATACTAATCGTACTAGTTAATAGAGAAATACCAGTACCTTCCAGGGTATTACCGGAGAGGGCTGGTCGCCAAACGGCAATGTCATTGGCCAGCTTGTTCTTTAGACATCGCCGAAGTCGCTGCCGAGTCATTTATGAGGCGGGTACTTCCTACCTCCATAGTAGTGTAGTGATTCATACCTTTAACAGAAGTCCAAAATTTTAATGTCTGTTTCTTAAAAAGCCCCGCTGTGCTCTCATCTTTACCGTAGCTTTTATTGTGTCAGAGACTCTTCTTCCTCTCAAATCTTCGATCAATACCCCCTCACACACAATGCTCCAGGACATTGGGGGACCTGTGCCTCCTAATACTGACCATGTATGTTTGACCCCACGGCATTTTCCCTTCCCCGCCTGTCCTTGGGCGATCTGAAAAGAAGTACTCCATGAGCTTTTAATCTATTACCATTGCCACAATACCTAAGATCGCACACAAAATGTCTCATATCACTGATGGAAGCAAAGGCAGTCAGTGTATCGCTTCCAACATGGAAAGCCAACGTCGGTTATGAAGAAGGAGAACCGTGGGTTGTGAGTAAGATGCAGTGTGGCTATCCCCGATTCTTTATACACCCGACCATTCAAAAGCTTGCGAAAGAGGTCGTGCAATCCCACGGGAATCCAAACACAGAGTCCGCCATGTTGTTTCCTTCCCCCAAGACTGCGCATATTTGCCGTTCGTTTATCTTGTCGAGATCACCTGCAGGTGACCCAGACAGCGTGCGTGTTGTAGATTTCGTCCCTTCGCGTACAAAAACCGAGTCAGCAAACGTCACTTCTCTCTTATCAAGTGTGATATATCCAAAAGAACTTGGATCAGTTGCGAAACAAGTATGGCAGCACACGGGCAATGGCGTGTCAAGCCGTCGGGGTGAATTCTGTCACAATGCATTGAGAGACGGTTTTCTTGTGGAAAAGAAGCCTACTACGACAGAACCTGTAACTCAGCGGATATGTAAAGGCCCGCGAAGATACCAGGGGAAAGACGCGGTGAACGGTGCTTTTCGGGCAGGTGGGACACATCCCTCATCAACAGACTCGTCGATGGCCACAGATGGTGTACGGGATGGGCGAGAATCTATCCAGTTCATTGAAGAGCGCTTTGGCAGGAACCTGAACACTTCCTTGGCGGACCAAGCAAAACGAGCTGTGCGCAGGCGTATAGCAGGTGTCCTAAAAGCTGATGTAGAATTGAGTGAGGCCCTCGAAAAGACGTCTGGGGAGGGAAGAGTAGCAGGGCTAACAGAAGCTGATGTGTTCCTTTTTCCCACTGGTATGAGCTCAATTTTCAACTCACATCAAGCGTTGCTAGCCGCCAGGGGTGCCATGAAAAGCATATGTTTTGGTTTTCCTTACATTGACACGTTGAAAACTCTTCAGAAATGGGGACCCGGCTGTTTATTCTACGGAAATGGCTCGTCCGAGGACCTAGACGACTTGGAAGAGCGATTAAACTCCGGGGAACGGTTCCTCGCAGTTTTCACCGAGTTTCCTGGCAATCCGTTGCTTAAGTCCCCGGATCTCAAACGAATCCGTTCTCTCGCAGACAAATACGATTTTGCAGTGGTTGTGGATGAGACAGTGGGGAATTTCCTGAATATCAATGTCCTGCCATACGCCGATATTGTAGTAAGCAGCCTAACAAAGATTTTCAGCGGAGACAGTAATGTCATGGGAGGGAGTGCTGTACTTAATCCACATGGATGTTACTATTCATCTTTGAAAGAAACGTTTGCTCGCGACTATGAGGATAATCTCTGGGCCGAAGACGCAATTTTCTTAGAGAGGAATAGCCGCGATTTTGTGTCAAGGATCGAGAAGATCAATAGCACCACCGAAGAGATCACGGAAATGTTGAAAAGCTCATCACTTGGTAAGCGTTTTGTCATATTTGCAATTTTAACTGCGTACATCTGACTTAGGACATAGTGAAAAACGTCTTCTACCCCAAATGCAACACTTCACGTCCCTTATATGAAGCTTTTCGCCACCCCAATGGTGGCTATGGTGGCCTGTTCTCAGTTACTTTCTACTCAACAGCCCAAGCTGTTGCTTTTTTTGATCACCTGGAAGTCCTCAAAGGCCCCAGTCTCGGTACAAATTTCACTTTAAGGTTAGTATCATCGCAAAAGTTTTTTGGCCTTGAGGAATTGTATTAACTTAAACTCAGCTCTCCATACACTTTATTAGCCCACTACGGTGAACTAGACTGGGTATGTTGATATAATTCTTTTCAATTCACCCCAGTATTATTTCCGTATACATCTCTAATACCCCTACCTAGGCAAGCTCTTTTGGCGTGGAATTTGACCTGGTAAGGATAAGTGTTGGCTTGGAAGATGTATCTGACCTCCGCTGTCGGTTTCAACGGGCCTTGGAGGCTGTAGCAGAGGTCAAGACGTAGAGAGGATAGGGCAATATCTCGCTGCCAGAATCCTTCAATACTGCATCTGCTAAGCTCTCGATAACAAATGAATAATGTTTCAGAATAGTCAACTCGTTCATACTCCATCCTAATCCCTCTTCGCGTACGTTAGCGTCGTTCTATTTTGCCCGTCTCAAGGAGGAATTCTTATACACATTATACTATAGATGTATATACGGCGTTAGATGGAAATATCTGGGTTGATTGGGTGGCTAATGTGGAAAGGACATTGGACCTAATCTAGTGAAAATGAAATCATTTACGAGAAATTGATACAGAGAGGTGTGTTCCAAAAGTAATCAAATTCACACTAGTAATACAAGACCTGATACCTAGCTTATCTTGTGCAAGTGAGTTTCTTACAGGAAGCCTCAAGTTGTTCACACCGCAGCCTATATTATTTAAGTGCTCTCTTCACTCTCTAGATTAGATATTACTCCAGGTTGAAGACGAATCGATAACTTTATGGCGGAATAGTTGATCCCAACTACAATAGCTATCTAGAGACATCACCACAGCCTAGTTAGCCCTCGTGCATACTGTAAATGGCTGAATTAATGGATATCTCAGTATTTTCTGCATCGGTCGTATCGGCAAGCAGGGTGAAGCTAGGATGTCACACATCGGTCATCATAAAATTTGGTCTGGAGAGACAAGGGACATCTCTAAATTCCCCCAAGCAATGCAGGGTCTCTTAGCACGGGAGATATCAACAATCACTTTGTATCCATTGCATGAGGAACGCCGCTTACGCAATACAGTAATGTACTATAACTGCTAAATCGATGTAACCTAGGTTAAAATAATCACTTACGCTTGCCACAGACAAAGCTTCCAGAAAAGGCATCTACCATTAGTGGCTGGTGGGTCAAATTGTATCTTCTTAGACAACCCTTTCAATGATTAGTAAGGAAACTACTGGGTAACTTATGGTGGATGAGTTGAGAGGCTAGCAGGCGAGGAAAATAAGTACTGTAGTCAGCCTGGCTTTCGATGATAGAACTAATAGAGGTCATTGAAGAGTTAAATGTAACTATCAAGACTTGTCGTGTATTATCTGTTAACACCATACACCTGCGGTCCGAAGACGCCCGTATAGACCCTATTCCTGGTTTTGTTTCTTTCCTCGTTCCAATTGCAAAGTAGATCATCGTAGATTATTCCATGATTGGTGATATGGTAACCAGATTGGTTTGCTAGCGTCTTGTATCTTGTACGTGCAACACCATTCGAATCCACTTCCTTTCATTCACAAATTTGCCCACGGACATCAAAATATCCGAACAGCGAACATGCTTAAGCAGCTTGATTGAAATGGTTCTCCAATCCCTTCTTTGTATTGTAATACTTTATGATTCTAGACAGTCATACGTCCACGCACATCCGTGTGGAACTGCCGTGTTCATGGAAGTAGTTAATTAAACAACCTGGAACTGAGGGGAATCATTAAAGAAGTCAGGGAGAGGTAATCGGCGTGGGCAATAGGTACATTTGGCGTTATTGTGGAGAGAGCCTAATACATGAGAAGAAAGATTAAGCTAGTTGCTCAATATAGGCATTATGGATAGTTCCCTTCAGGGAGTAGCACAGATGTAGCCATTTCCTTGGCTATCCATTCAGTGGTACAGTACAGGGTATAAAGTACAGTGAGGTGTATACAATAATGCTTGCTCCGCTGCGCAATTAAATCTGGAAACATCTCACCATACCTAGTGGCCCGTGCATCAACACTACAGCCCAGACAAGGGCCAATAACCAAGAGATATATAATCAAATCAATCTTTAGCCCTAGAGACTGGCAGAAATTGTTTATGACAGTTTGTGTAGCATGAAAAGCGGCTGTTAAGGTGATGGGTGTTCTAAATTTGTTAGAACTTTGGAAACACCTTCTACATGCAAGGTTGAAACTACGGAGTATACGGAATAGCATAATAGGCTCCAGACAGTCGGTCCACCTGAGCACCGCACTCGGGCCGGGCCCCCGTACTCAATCAGGCTAGGCTGTGTCTAATGATTAGCCCCCGTCACGGGACTTGCTGCGTTGAGGAAAAAGTTAATGTTCCGATCTTCAAGAGTGTTTGTCCCTTTGTAAGGCCGTCCAAACCTGGCTTCAACCGGCTAATTCTATAGATTGACGGTATGTTAAGGCACCTGTGCATACCATGTACCACCTCTGTGACACGCTTTATTTTGGATTTAGTCACTAACACTCGCTCTCTCTGTTGTTCTACTTTGCCCTAGATTGAATATTAACATACAACGTCTTTTGGCTTAACTTCAAAATCTGAGGTCCTAGATAGGAAGTTAAAAGAAATGGCAACGTGTCTTACTGCTCCCAAACGGTCGTTTCTAGCCATACCGGTTTTTTTTTCGTCTTCATGCGAGTCGATCACGCTGCAAACACGCCGGCATCAGTCCTCGTATAGACGGACAAAACAACGTCTACGTGTCAAACCAGATGCGTCGTTTGGCGTTTCGTCCACTCAATTTCATGATCAAATCATTCACAACCCACCTTCGAGCGCCCCCTCGGTATACCATACTCCGACGAAATTCCTCCCTCTCGATGATGTTCGGAGAACCCTCCGTGGTGCTTCTATGAACTGCGGAAACTCTACTCAACTACCCTCTGTATTCAAAACACCTGTGGAGAAGAGATATCATTTAAATCCTTCAGATATTGAGGAGATCCGCAGATTGCGACTAGGCGACCCCATGACTTGGAGCCGTTGGAAATTGGCTAAGCGCTTTGACTGCTCTCCAATGTTCATTGCTATGGTATGTGAAGCTGGCCCACAAAAGAAAGAAATCCAGAAACAAGTCTTGGAAGCGGTACAATCAAGATGGGGTACAAAACGTCGGATGGCTAGAGAAGACCGACAGTTGCGAAAAGAATCCTGGGGAAGAGATGAATGAAGGAGGTTGCCATCTCGACTTTGCCCTGGCCCGTTGGCATTTTTTGAATGGTCAAATTGATTTGAACGCTTGCTGTTTCTCTTGCCCATAGCCTATGGATGGATATTGTATCAAAACTTGTATTCTAGCTCTAGCGTTACTATATTGCATTCCATATTGTATCTACTTAGTATGCTAGAACCCCATTGGGTTCCAGTCAGTATCCATCAGGTGCCTACTACTAGTAGTAATTTCAGATAGTGCAATGTCGCTTAGTTGCGGCATAGAGGTCGCATGTTACCTTCTAGCGCTTCAATTATTAAATTTTTAGGTAAACTTCCCCTCCCAACCAGCAAATCGTGTCACTTCGATTTTCTTCCACACGCACCTAAATGCCCCTCCCCCTCCGCCGCGTCGCAGCGTCACTAGGGAAATATAAGTCTGGTTTATCCTTTTCAGTTTCCACCAAAGAATATTGGACACCATATTCCCTATTCCTAAGGACGCCGTACTTCTCCTGTCGCCGCTCTTTTTACGGACATATCAGTGATCAAAAAATGGCACCACAACTTGACCCATTTTTTAAACAGTAAGTTTCATTCTTTCTCCCCCATCGTTCTATTGTCTCTCTCTTGCTCCATTATCACCCTTCTCAGTACCCTATGTTAAAGATCCGGTGCCTCATTTGTTTAGGGTTGACGGCCTTGCCGAATCTTTCATCGATCGTAAGTTGAGTGTTGCCTATGCTATTTCTCAATCCAGCACGTTGACAGAACTCAAGGTCTGCGAAAGGCTGTTGCAATCCCTTCTGTTTCTGCACAAGATGAGAACCGGAAGGATGTTTTTAGAGTACGTGATGCTTTATTACTCCTTACGAATAAAAATTAACCATCCTTTCCTTATAAAGATGGCCCAGTTTCTTGCTTCGGAGTTAGAGGCTCTCGGTGCTGAAGTGCACCAAAGGCCGTTGGGCAAACAGCCTGGGAAGGAACACCTTGATTTACCTCCAGTCGTCATCGCACGGTATGGCAATGATAAAACCAAGCGTACCATCCTGGTTTACGGTCATTATGATGTCCAGCCAGCATTAAAGGAAGATGGATGGGCAACCGAGCCTTTTGAATTGACGGTTGACAACCAAGGAAGGATGTACGGCCGCGGAAGCACAGACGACAAAGGTCCCGTTTTGGGATGGTTGAATGTGATCGAAGCTCACAGAAAAGCTGGTGTTGAGCTGCCGGTCAACCTTCTTTGCTGTTTTGAGGGCATGGAGGAGTATGGCTCGGAAGGATTGGAGGAGTTTATTCAAGCTGAGAGCAAGGGCTTTTTCAAGGATGCGGATGCTGTCTGCATATCGGATAATTATTGGCTTGGAACAGAGAAGCCTTGTCTAACCTATGGCCTGAGAGGCTGCAACTATTATTCTATCAGTGTCACAGGCCCTGCTCAGGATCTTCATAGCGGGGTTTTTGGTGGATCTGCCCATGAGCCCATGACGGATTTGGTTCATGTGATGTCTAAACTTGTCGATGCTCATGGCAACATCTTAATACCCGGCCTCATGGACCTTGTTGAGCCATTGTCAGAGGAAGAAAAAGCCCTCTATCCCAACATCAGCTACACAATGGACGACCTTCATCAATCCCTGGGAAGCAAAACTAGCATTCACCCAACGAAGGAAAGAACTCTCATGGCTAGATGGAGGTATCCATCTTTGTCCCTTCATGGTATCGAAGGCGCATATTCGGCCCCTGGCGCCAAAACAGTTATACCTGCAAAGGTCATTGGTAAATTCTCGATTCGGACTGTTCCTAATATGGAAAGCAACGATGTGAATAAACTCGTCTTTGATTACGTGAAGGCGGAGTTTGCAAAGTTGAACAGTAAGAACACTTTGAATGTGTGGCTGCAGCATGATGGAAAATGGTGGGTTGCCAGTCCAAAACACTGGAACTTCAATGCTGCAAGCAAAGCAGTAAATCAGGTATTTGGTGTGGAGCCAGATATGACACGTGAAGGTGGCAGGTATGTTTTCTGGAACGCTCTCGATGTGGCGCCATAACTAAAGCTAACGCAAACAGTATCCCTGTCACCCTGAGCTTCGAACAAGCGACAGGCAAGAATGTTTTGCTTTTGCCGATGGGCAGCTCGACTGATGCCGCTCATTCTATAAACGAAAAGCTTGACAGGAGGAACTACATTGAAGGTGTAAAATTGCTTGGTGCCTATCTCCACTATGTTGCGGAAGAGCCCATGGTGGCGGCCTAGTTGTAAATCAGCAGCGCTTTCTTATAAAAGACTCAGTCAGCTATTACTGATCGCCACATCTATACATCAACATGTGACTTTGTTTTACTTCCCGCTATGTCAATGTCCTAAAGTTAACTGTGAAACAGAATTAAAAGTGTGATAAATATCTATACATATAGTAAAATAGTGTAGTACCACTAGTATAGGCCTGCAGCCACTGTAAGCAGAGACACTCCCACTTTCTTTACCGCTCAATGAACTGCAAATACTTGCACATCATTCAATACCTAGTCAAGCATATTTCCTAGGGCATCCCCTAAACAACCCAAGATGTCACCGAACATCCGATAAGGTACCTAGAATATCTAGGGAAGATGGTCATTCTCTTGTATAGTACCCGTATTTTGAAGAATATCTTTTTAGAGGGCTTTTGCCCAGTCGTATGTGCTAGTCCTATTCCACACTGTCTATCCTTTCTAATTATTCTACTCCGTAGCCCGTGCAGCAATTCAAATAATTCGAAGTAGGTTAAATAATCGATGAAGTAGCTCAGGCATTTTGAGCAGTGTATCATATTTATATAAAGAGTAGATTTGAAAATGGAATAGAGGGCGTCAATAAGTATACTACGGTAAAACACCGTATAAGCCATTAATTTAGACAGTCATTTAAATTGCTTATATCGGCGGATTTCTTATGGCGAAATCTCCATGTGGACTAGACATAATTAAAGTTACAAAGACTATGTGATTATTCTACTTTTTTATCGAATTTTTTTTTCTGCGTAGTTGAAGGATATTCCCAGAGTAATTGATGGTGTCATAAACAAATGTATATATTCTCACCATTGGCTTGATGTGGGTAGGATCTAAAGACAAAACTACTATATATTACTAGTAGTACTAGAAGCTGCCAGCTCAAGCAACTGGCAAGGCGTGCGTGCTGTGCGGCAGGAGCCTAGAAAATGACATCCATAACTTCTTGAGTATCTAAATAAGTTGTGTATGTATAATGCTACTAACCAATCAGAACCTAGATCACGTTTGAGTAGCCTCTCTAGAATTGATGCTTTGGGGGATTTTTATATGGAAAGCGATAGAAATCAGCCAAACAAATTGCTTATGCTCCATATTGGGATTACCTATAACGCCCTACTACAGTGTAGTATATGGTGTTTTTAACCTACCCAAGCCTCTGATCGAAGCAAGGGATGATGGTTTGGTGCTGGGTCACGTAAAGCCTTTAAGGCGGTGAGGGCTCGGCATTAGCGGAGAAAAATAGCTATTCTATTTATCCGTGAGCGGCAACCCCAAACTTGGGTCTAAGCTATTACGGAAACCCAATTCGGGCCATTTACGCGACTGAATACGCGTTTCCAGTTTATAGGGCAAGTATGACCTACTAAGTTTCGCATTTAGTTCGTTTTTATTCGGCTAGTACCCTTGATTTGACGGCCACGAGATCCTGTGTAGTGGCTTTAAAAATTAAATCCCCTTTATTGTTATTGTTATTGCTTCTAGTATGAACAATTGCTGTCTATCTCTATGATCTGGTCGCGTTTTACCGATGTTATCGTTAAAGCGCCCACAGGGACCCTTGGAGCCAGGAGAGTGGGATGAAGAAGGGGATAACGGACCAAGACTATCACCTAGCACGTGTCGTTTGGTGTGTATTCCCTGTATCTCGTGTTATACACTAACTAACACACAGGAAGCGCAAACGTATTCGTACGTCTAAATCTCCAGCCTCGTACGAAGGCCCCGAAGAGAGCGACAATGAGGGTGGAGAAAGAACCCATCGCTCTATCACCCAGGCTTTAGAATATGACGAGTACGAGCTTGAGTTACGTGCAACACAACTGATCCAGGAGAAGTACTCTTTCGCCAGTGATGAACCTAACATTCCTGCTGAACATGGCATTCTTGAACGTGTTGAATGCTACAATTTTATGTGTCATGACCACTTCTATGTTGAACTGGGGCCATTGATTAATTTTATAGTCGGGAAGAATGGCAGCGGTAAGAGTGCAGTGTTAACAGCTATAACTCTTTGTCTGGGTGGTAAAGCATCTGCGACAAATCGCGGCCAGAGTCTTAAGAGTTTCATCAAAGAAGGCAAAGAGTATGTGTTCTTCCAACTTACAGATCACATGCTAAATATCTGATGTCCTGTAGGAGTGCAACCATCGTTGTACGCATTAAAAATCAAGGAGACGGTGCCTATATGCCGGATGATTATGGTCAATCTATTGTCATTGAACGTCATTTTACGAAAACTGGAACATGTGGCTTCAAACTCAAGGCAGAAAATGGGCGTACAGTTTCTACCAAAAAGGCCGAACTAGATGCTATCATTGACTTTTTCACATTACAATTTGACAACCCGATGAACGTCCTCTCACAAGACATGGCCCGCCAATTTTTGAGCAGCTCAAGCCCTGCTGAGAAATACAAATTTTTTGTGAAAGGTGTTCAGTTGGAGCAGCTTGATCAGGACTACCGACTGATCGAAGAATCTGCTGATCAGATCGAGGAGAAGCTCAGGGGGCGAGAGCAAGATATAATGATCCTGAAAAACCGCAAAGTTGCAGCCAACCAGAAACTGGACATATCTGATCAACACGAATCTTTAAGGAATAGGGTCAGAAATGTCCGAAGCCAAATGGCTTGGGCTCAGGTCGAGGAACAGGAAAGAGTAAGAAACCCAGACATTGTTGACTTGCAAGCCGGTGTTTCTGATGAACTGTAGATGAGGAGCTCCTTAGAAATTGAACTGGCCAAAGCCGATGAGAAGATTGCAACCGCTGAAGCTGAGCTAGGCAGCTTTGACGCTGCTATACGAGAAGCCGAGGTTGAAACCGAAGCTGCTGCTGAATACGTTAGACAAGGTACTGCTAGACTCGAGCACACCGAAAGTGAGAAGATGGAGATTAAGGCTAGGTGGGACGAAAAAATGACGGAACGTCATGATTTGCAGGTGATGATCCTATAGAGAACTTCTGTGCTTTTTTCTGATAGTTAGCACAGGCACAGCAACGTCAGATACGAGATTATTTAAAAGCAGCCGAGGCTAGGATAAATGAAACGCAACAAAAGATCGAAGAAGAAAAACAGCGTCTGGCTGATCTAAGCGGAGGCAGTTATACTAGGGAACAGGCACAACTTGAACGAGCAAAAGCAGAAGCTGCACTTGCCAGTACGCAGTACGAGGAGCACCAACGCAATACAGACCACCTATACCGAGAATTGGAAGTTGCCAGAAAAGAAGTGGATTCGTTTGCGGTGCCAGTTGGCAGAACGAAGGCTGACGTTGAGCAAGCTGAGAAAGTTTTACGAAGTCTTAGCAAAGAAGGTGGACCCAAAAGCTCAGGATTCCACGACAAACTGCCGTCTCTCCTGAGGGCCATTCAACAAGAACAAGGGTTCGCTGAAAAGCCTGTCGGACCCATCGGCCACCATGTGACCTTATTGAAACCAGAATGGTCATCTATTTTAGAGACCTCACTTGGCACAACGTTGAATAGCTTCATTGTCACATCTAAAAGAGACATGAACATTCTTTCTCGTATTATGCACAATGTCAACTGGTATTTCCCCACTGTTCGTGATTTTACAATACAAGTATTTTTAACAATTCTTGAAGCACATGCCCAATCTTTATAGGAAGTGATGGGTACATTGACACATCAGAATATGAGCCCGATCTTAGGTTTGATACAGCGTTGCGGGTACTTCAGGTAGGAGCCTTTGATTCGCAGAGCCAACTACATTAGGTTGATATACTGGGATCTACAGATTGATAACGAACTCGTCCGTCGACAGTTGATTATTAACCATGGCATTGAGCAAATGCTTCTAATCGAAAAGCTAGAAGAAGCATCTTCAGTACTCTTTGACGGGCAGAAACCTAGGAATGTGAAGCGGTGTTACTGCATTGACCAAACAGACAGGCGCCGGGGCATACATCTATCGTACAGCCGCATGGGCGAGCCAAGTCAAGCTCCGGTTCCTGTATACAGTGGTAGCCCACGAATGAAATCGGATCTAGCTTCACAAATAAGGTGATCCTTAAATTGTATGCAATGTTTTGCTTATCCACTGACGTTTATGGCCGCAGGGTTCAACGTGATGTTGTGGCCGGCCTCAGGCGTAAACTCAACGATCAGGAAGAGCAGTTCCGATCTGCTCGGTCTCGCTTAGAGGGCTGCAAGCAAGCGCGCTTGAGGCATGAAAAGAGTACAAATGAATTACGAATCACATTGCAAAAGAAGGAAGACTATGTAGAAGAGCTCACAGATGCACTTGACAAAGAGCCTGTGGGAGATGACCACCTTGATGTGCTGCGAGCCATGCTCCAGGAGGCCAGGGAGGAGAAACACATCAATGAAGGGTCATTTAAAGACAGCACGGAGGCCATGGAAACCATGGTGAAAGAGCTTAAAGCCATTAAACAACAACTCGCTTCTAAGGATGCCAGTATAGCTGCGCTAACGGAAGAGCTCCATGTAACTCAGAGTGAGGTCCTCAGAGGGCAAGACAAACGCCGAAAGATCATCAATGATAAGAACATCGCGGTTGAACAAATCGAGGATAGCAGACGAGAAAAAGAAAGGATGAATAAAAAAAGAGAGGAGGTTTCTACGCGTGTTATCGACTTCAGCGAGAAAGCCAATCTAGTCTCACCGCGTGTTCCAATCCCTGAAGGTGAAACTGCTGCTAGTTTGGACAAAAAGCTGGACAGGCTTAATAGAGATATACAACGCTATAACCAACAGTCAGTTGCTTCAACACACAGTGCCATGATCCTTGAACTGACTAGCTACTAGGCTGGGAGCATCTCGTGATGAGATCGCCGCTGAAGCTGCAAAAGCATCCACAGCCTATGACCGGGCCCTTAAGCAAGTGGAAGAGTTTAGATTACTTGCAGATGTACATGTTCACCTTTCACCTTTTCCTTTTCTCTTTATATTTTGCCCTTGTACAGGAGATTCAAGTCAGTTAACTGTATCTGCAGATCCTCGTTGAGACACTCAAACATCGCAAGAAACGTTGGTTAATTTTCAGATCTCATATTTCATCTCGAGCCAAGGCACAATTTACATACTTACTAAGCGAGAGAAGTTTTCGTGGTCGACTTTTGACTGACCATGAGAACAAGCTGCTGGATTTACAAGTAAGTTACAGAATGTTATTCTCTGGAAGAATTTAACACAAAGCTTGTAGGTCGAACCTGATATAACAAAGGATAGCACTGGACGAGGCACAAAAACACTTTCTGGTGGTGAAAAGTCTTTCTCTCAAGTTTGTCTTCTATTGGCGCTCTGGGAGGCTATGGGGTCTCCTGTCCGCTGTTTAGATGAATTGTGAGTTACTGCTCAGTAGGCGCATTGACTGTCATTAACTTTAGCCCAATAGTGACGTGTATATGGACCACATCAATAGGAAGATGGCAATTGATATGCTTGTACGCCTCTTCTTCTCTTCTACTCATTTTTCAAGTCCTTTTACACTGTATTTGCTAACAGAACAATTAATAGATGCTAGCCGCTAGGCGGTCTGTGGGCGTACAATTTATACTAATCACACCGGGCTCAAGGGCAGAGATTAGCTTAGCTCCTGATGTCCGTGTCAAGGAGTAAGTTATAAGTATCAAGGCCAGATATAGTTATCGGCATTGCAGCTAATAAATGTGTTCCTTCTAGATTAGCAGAACCCGAACGAGGGCAGACGAGATTAACATTTCGCCAGTAATCAGGATGGGAACAGTCTATTTGTACAGAACATTTAAGAAGTTAACAAGAGATTCCTCATAGGCTAGTATCTACGAAGAATATCTCATCAAATGATCATATGGGCAAGGGAAAAAAAGGCCTCGAAGCAGCTCAGATTCCGCGTAATACTCAATTTCTTGCCCCCAATAAAAAAGATCATATAAAAGGTAATCACATGCAGCTAAATTAATGAGAGGGGCGGGTTAGCAAAACATAAACTTGATTCCAGGTCTCTAACTCATTTGATTAACTGATCTGAATGGTACGGGTCAACTGAAAGACTACTCAAACCCCTTACTCCGGAGGTGCCGTGAATATTCATTTCATATTTGGAAAAAGAGTTATTATAGGATCTAGATCCAGTAGTTGACTACCGCATAGTTATAAATAGTATTGTTATCACATATCATCACAGACATAGCTCATATTCTATAAATCACACATTGCTTCTACATCAGCTACATTACTATCCTCATGTTTACATTGAATAGAATACAGTACAATAGCATTAGAACTGCTAACAACCCATACCTACATTTATTTAACCCTGTCACATGGGGTGTAATGTGCCTAAAAGCGGCGTTGTTTCAAGCTGTACAGAGTAACTCGATGGTAATAGTAACAGTGGAGAAAAACATTAAGCTCCATTATTGGACTTTGAACTTTCTTGCGGCTAGCCGTACTAGGTACTACTTACTCCAAGGGCTAGAGGTCAGTAAAGGCGGCGTGGCTACTGCCCACTCACCACAGAAGTTTTCACTTACTCTTTTACCTTTTATCGTACTTCGCACTACAGGGTTGCTCATCTTTCTTATCCGTGAAATACTACAGAAACGACTCTCATAACATCCAACATATTGCTTGAGATTTTGTGGAGCTTGTTGCTGCCTTACCAGTCTTCATTGGTATCTCTAATTACACTAAACTGTGCCTCTCCCTTTACGGAGTAAAGCTGAAATTAAGTCGCTCGCAGCCAATTTTATCTTGGCACTTACAAGCAACCTCCCACTCAACCCAGACGTAAAGACACCCAATATTTCCTATCCTCTGTTCTTTCCAGAGCATCCCACCTCAACCCCAAGAAAATCACACATTTTCTGAGTCTACCAAAGACCAAGTTGCAACCAAGCCCGCCTTCATACCTTCTTCATACCTTCGGCCCCCTCTTACATTCATTGGAGTCTGCCACAAGGTTTAAGACAGCAGAGTCATCATTTGTCTTCACTTCGAACCCCCCGATTTCATTCTCTACGATATTGCGAGGCCCATTCTCACGAACATTTTCGACACCTAACACTTCTTTCTCCATTATTCCCCACCCGGACAAGCGACTATCACCATGGCCGAAGCTCTTGCCTCACAACTTAACAACACAACACTAGGGTATGTGAGCTGATATGTGTTCTATTGGGCCTAGACGAAGTGACTCAATTGTGTCATTATAGGGAAGCAAGCTCAGATACAAGGTGGAAGGACCAACTAAAAGCCCCTGCAAAAGATGCACGCCCGCAGACCGAGGTTAGCTACCTTTTATGATTATGCTTACCTCTTCAAATTCTAACCCCAACATAGGACGTGACGGCCACTAAGGGCCTTGAGTTTGAAGATTTCTATATTAAACGCGAGCTTATGATGGGCATCTTCGAAGCTGGATTCGAAAAACCCTCCCCTATTCAAGAAGAAACAATACCAGTTGCTCTTACTGGTAGGGATATCTTGGCTCGAGCAAAGAATGGGACTGGAAAGACAGCAGCTTTCGTCATCCCTACATTAGAGCGCATAAACCCTAAAAGCACCAAAACGCAAGCACTCATCCTGGTTCCAACTAGAGAGCTTGCGCTCCAAACCTCTCATGTTTGTAAAACTCTCGGGAAACATTTGGGGATCAACGTAATGGTCACTACTGGAGGAACTGGGTTAATGGATGACATTATCAGGTTGAACGACGCCGTTCATATCCTTGTCGGAACTCCCGGCCGTGTTCTAGATTTGGCTAGCAAGGGCGTTGCTGACCTTTCTGAATGTCCTACATTTGTCATGGATGAAGCCGACAAGCTACTGTCTCCTGAATTTACTCCTGTAATTGAACAGCTATTGTCATTTCATCCCAAGGACCGACAGGTTATGCTCTTCAGTGCGACTTTCCCTTTGATTGTGAAGTCGTTCAAGGTACATTTCATCTGATTCCTTTTTATTAATTTTGGACTGACACCCTTGTTAGGATAAACACATGCGCAACCCATATGAGATCAACCTTATGGATGAACTCACCCTCCGAGGAATCACTCAATATTATGCTTTCGTGGAAGAAAAGCAGAAGGTTCATTGCCTTAACACTCTTTTTTCCAAACTTCAAATCAATCAATCAATCATCTTCTGCAATTCAACAAATCGCGTTGAGCTTCTTGCAAAGAAGATCACGGAATTAGGCTACTCGTGCTTTTACTCGCATGCAAGGATGTTGCAACAACATCGGAATCGAGTCTTCCATGATTTTCGAAACGGCGTATGCCGTAATCTTGTTTGCTCCGATTTGCTAACTCGAGGTATTGATATTCAAGCGGTGAACGTTGTGATAAACTTTGACTTTCCCAAGAACGCCGAAACCTACCTCCACCGAATAGGCCGATCTGGTCGTTTTGGTCATCTGGGTCTAGCGATCAACCTTATCAACTGGGATGACCGCTTCAATCTTTATAAGATTGAGCAGGAGCTGGGAACCGAAATACAACCTATCCCTCAAAATATTGACAAGAAACTATACGTATATGAATCACCTGAGACTATTCCACGCCCAATCGCAAACGCATCACAAACACAGCTCGCAACAAGTGGGAATCAAAACCAGAACTTGGGAGAGCGCCGTTACAACAATCACTCGAATGGAGGACACTATCAATTTGGTCGGGGCCGAGGTTCATACCGTGGAGGTCGTGGCCAAGGTCAGCGCCGCAATATCCAAAATGAGATGAACAAATTTGGTGCTTCCCAAAGTCAGTCGCAGGTGTCGCCAAATTGACGTCAGTTTGGTAAGAACATTGTCAGATCTTTCTATCTTTTTATCTCTCTTTCTCTCTCTTTCTCTCTCCTTTCCTTTTGCCTTTCTTGTCACTATAAATGCTCTCAATATTGAATGACCTTGGCCATGTTACCCGACAAACCACATTCAAATCCTTTACATTTTTCCCCATCTCATTTTCAATGCAAACTTGACAGATTGTGTTGTTAATTTCTGTGTCTGTTTTCGACAACGGTGATATGATAACGGTGACCACATCTGTATCATATCTCACTGTTACCCCTTGCTCCAATCTCCTCAAGGGTCTATCTTCCCCCCTTTACCACCAGCTCTTTCGTCGTCATCTTTCCTCACGAGTAAGAAATATTGTTAGGGTTTTGTACATATTGATGCTGCATTCTATGGTTTTTGAGCACAAACAGCGGCGTTTACAGGTTACCACCCAGCAGCTTGGGATGTTTTCGGCGTTGGTGGATGGCTTTCGGATAACCCATCGCCTTGAGTGTCTCCTTTCATTGCCCGGGCTTTATTCCTACTTCTTTGTTTCTCCCTTACCTTCTTTCTCTATATTTTCAGCGGCACTTATCATGCAGCTTTGGATGATCTAATCTATTGTCCGGTATCATATGCCGGCGCAGTGTGTTGGGGCAGTCCACATCGGTGTTTGGGCTCTTTACTTTTCTGCTTTCTGTCCCTCGAGCTGCTGCACGGTCTTTGGGCGTTCTATGTGTATTCGGCGTCCATGACTTTGAATTTTTTTTTTCTTTCTTTTTTCAGGTTTGTCAACACATGGAGAGATTGGCCCTATTTGCTGGTGGTATTAACCCCCGCTCTATGGCTTATGTCTCTTTTTACACTGACAAAAAGTGCATATTGCTATCCTTCAGATAAGGACAACTTCAATATTGGGGAAGTTCCAATCTGTGACTGTATCCAGATGATTGTCCGGATTTGCGTGACAGGGAATGCGATGACCACTATAGAAGATTCCGCAGATATGAGAGAAGAGAAAACAGGAAAGCAAGGAAGACACGAAGAGGGAAAAATCTATGGAAGCCTTCAATGAAATGAAGAACCGAAAAAAAAAGAAGACAAAAAAAACATGAAAACTAACTAAAGCTAACAAGAGGAGGGTTACTGTCAGATGTTTTACGTTTTACGCCTGTTGCCAAGGGTTGAGCTCGTTCAGGTAGCATCTACAAAATGACAATTTGCCCTCCAAGATGAATAAGCTTCAGAATTCCACACTTCATGTGGTAGTAATACTAATATTGTACGGGGTATAAGTACTAGCAGAGCCTTGATGCGAACGTGGTGGCTTTGGTCTGATGTACGCTAGTGGGAACATTTATTTTGATATTGCGTGCTCAGTTCTCCTCGGCACCCGTATTATTCTATAGTCTCAAGTCTCAGTCTAAATTCGTTTACATCCATTCTTAGTAGGTTCTTGGTATTCTTTTTCCTAAATCGAAAAAAAATAAGATGAGTGCGATAGAAAAGGATCAAAACCGAAAGGTACATTCTCCTTCACTGTCTACAATGCCCAATACTAACATGTTTACCTAGCCCAGCAGTTTGCGATCTATCATTGCTGGCTCGACTGCAGGTGCCATTGAAATCGGTAATGCTGTCTCACATCGAACACATGTATCATGGACATTTTCTAACTACACTAGCCATTACTTATCCGGCTGAATGTATGGCCTATCCCTTTGACTGCTCCATAATAGCTTACTCAACATGTACAGTTGCAAAAACTCGGTCGCAGCTCAATCGCAGACTACCTGACGGGAAAAAGCTACCATGGCCCCCGTTTGGAAAGCAATGGTACGCCGGCTGCACGACTTTGATTATAGGAAATTCGCTCAAAGCAGGCATTCGTGAGTTCCATCCAGGACGCCAAAGTGTTTTGTATGCTTACGTTGGGATCTGTCTGCCTGCAGGGTTCGTCGCTTTCGACAGATTCAAGTCACTTCTTCAGGATGAAAATGGCAAAATCTCAGGCCCACGAACGGTAATTGCTGGCTTTGGAGCAGGTTTCACTGAATCTCTCTTAGCAGTAACACCATTCGAGAGCATTAAAACGCAATTGTCTGTTGCCTTAAAAGCCCTCTCTTGCTCCGTACTCTTGATTACTTCATGCAACCATGCATAGCAAAGCTAATGTGTAAAACACCCGCAGGATTGACGATCGCAAATCCGCAAACCCTCGTATGCGGGGATTTTTGCACGGCAGTAAACTGATATTCCAGGAACGAGGTATTCGAGGTTTTTTTCAGGGTCTCGTCCCTACAACTGCAAGACAAGCCGCCAACTCCGCGACACGATTCTCAAGTTATACTATGCTAAAGCAACTAGCTGAAGGCTATGTCGCACCCGGAGAGAAGCTGGGAACCGCAAGCACCTTTGCCATCGGCGGTATGGCGGGATTTATAACAGTGTCAGTTGATATAACACTTGAAGAGCTGCTTCCTCCCCATGGGTTATGAAAGGGAAAGACGACTAATACGTCATACTGCATAGATATGTCACGCAACCTCTTGATACTGTCAAAACTAGGTTTGTCAATAGCCACAATGTATATGGTTGCATTTTTCGGGGGCTAATTCGACAACAGAATGCAATCGCTAGAAGCTTCTAAGAACTATAGGAACAGCTTTGTCTGTGCAGCAAGGATATTCAAAGATGAGGGAGTATTTACATTTTGGTCTGGGGCCGTTCCGCGACTTGCCAGGTTGATATTGAGTGGAGGAATTGTGTTTACAATGTTTGTTTACACTAAGTTCAGCTGTCGTTTATAGGCTTGATAACTAACTACTTCCAAATTACCAGGTACGAGAAAACAATGGACGCACTCGATTCTCTAGACCCAAAAAGACAGTATATCTGATGCCGGGGGAGCAATAAACGCAGGGCAGCAATCGGTCTGTTAAACGCTATATCGCAACATCACAGCTAATATGCATTGATTGTATCTTAATACATAGCACCGACAAAGAAGAACCACACTTTCTATATCTACAGCGTCCGATTGAGAAATAGTACTAGTACAGAAAAGAGACGTCAGCGCCTTTTTACGCCTTGACTCGTTTTATGAGCGTGCAGTTTTCTTGTCTTTTGCTAGCTCGTCAGCAACTAGGGCTGCCACCTCTTGGTCAACTAGCCAGGACCGTACACTTTCCATGATAGTTTCGAGACCTTCACCGCCATCCAAAACATCGTCCAAATTATGTATAGTGGTGCCACTCCGATGGTCTGTGCAACGACTCTGGCCATAATTGTACGTGCGAATCTTGTCACCGCGGCCCATACGAGCAACACCTCCTAATACCCCTCTTCTAAGTTCCACAAGTTCCTGTTCGCGAGCCTCCTGCCTCGCCTCGGCTAATCTGGCGCGCAAGATCTGCCAGGCTTTTTTGCGGTTTGCGTGTTGGGATCGAGAATCTTGCATGGAGACAACAATACCTGTGGGAATGTGAGTCAAGCGAATAGCTGACTCTGTCTTGTTCACGTGTTGCCCTCCTGCACCACTAGCTCGCATCTTCTCGCTACGAACCTCCTGGGGATCAACGTAGTAGTCACTGTTTGGGTCATCAAAGTTGAGTGCGTTATCCATGCTACCTCCTGTCTCTGGGAAGCTAGGAAGAACCATCACGCTCACAGCACTGGTGTGTGTACGTCCCTTGGTCTCTGTTGCTGGAACCCTTTGCACACGGTGTACCCCCGACTCAGTTCTGAGTATCTCATAAGCCCCATCCGCCTCAACTTCCACTACTGCTTCACTTAGCCGATCCTCTGCAGGACCATCTCCCACTTCGAGCTTAATAATACTGGACCTAAAACCACGACGAGAGCAAAATGCAGTATACATCCTCAGAAGTTCGAACGCGAAAAGTCCAGCTTCATCTCCACCCGCGCCAGGTCGTATCTCGAGAAGGCAGGGAAGCGCTGCGAAAGGGTGACGGGGAACAAGGGCCTGTTTCAAGTTTTCCGATATAGTTGGTAAAGCAGCCTTGGTCGTTTCTAAATCTTCAATTGCCAAAGATTTGAGTTCAGGATCTGTGTCCGGGTCGTCAAGCAGGGAATTGAGTTCTGTTATAGACTAGAAACGAGATTAAAGTCGTTCCATTAGCAAGGCATCCCATTTAAAGTGAAAAAAAGGTCAATAAATTGCGGACATACTTCATTAGCCCTATCCCATTCTTCCAAGACATTCGCAATGGGTCTCAGTTCGCCGACCCGCTTTGCTACCCTTCCATCAAAGGAATCCGCCAAATGAGCAGAAAGCTTAGAATGCTCGACTGCTAAAGAGCGAGCACGGGAGAGCAGCGATGAAGAAGGCTCAGAGCCTAACTGACTTGTCAGTCGTCTAGTACTCAAAACATAACATGCGCCAAGAGATAAATAAATATTGCGTCTCAATTATACATACTTGTATTGAGTCCCCGCCATTGCAGAGTCGGCCACGGCCTTTTTATAGCAGCTCTAATCCTAAAACGCGTCAGGCATCGAGAGCACATCCAAGAGACATTAAGCATGCTTCGTTCTCAATAAAAGAGAATGCGTGACACTCTCAAATAGTCCATGAGCTTCACATTCACTCAGTCAAGAACGAGCATGCACATGGAATATCTACCTGTACTACTGCTTCAAGCAGATATTAAACCACGTGACTTAGACAGATGCATTACTAGAGTATTTCAGGATTGTAATTTACGATATGTAATTAACTCTACTCCGTACTCAGTACTGTACTGCGTAATTGAGTTGTAAAGGCCAGACTGGAGTCTTGACCTCTCGTTGCTGTTATCAACCTCACTTATCGCTATAGACCTGATCATGTAAACATATCTTTTATTATTCAAAGAGCATTTATTTTACTCATGCAATTGCAGTCTTTGGATTCCTTCTGCTATTTCTTTGGGCACGTGCACATTTCGGATAACTGACCAGGCCTGGGAGATCAACTAACTGGTCCAAACCAGATTACTTTGTGCCGGTGTAAGTATGATGCTCCTTTCCTTAGAATGTCTTGCGATCTTTCTGGCTTTTTTGTCAGCCAGTTATGGTCTTCAACCTTCACAAATATCTCCTGACACCCCTCTGTCATCGTTGATCGCATCGGCGAAGTCACATCTCGCTGGTGGTTCGGCTCGCGATGCATTGCTTTATTTTGACGCGGCTGTGTCGAGGGATCCTACGAACTACATAACTGTCTTCCAGCGGGGTGCTGCTTATTTGTCACTGGGTAAAGGTTCCCAGGCATTAGATGACTTCAACCGTGTTTTGCAGTTAAAACCAGATTTCGAAAGTGCCCTCCTACAACGAGCTCGCCTTCGAGCTAACACTGCTGACTGGGACGGCGCCTTGAAAGATCTGGAAAAGGCCGGTAAGAAGTCATCCTTGGAATACAATGAGCTTCATGAGGCACGGGATGCTGCAGCTCATGCACAGAATGCAGAGCAACATGGCGCTTGGGAGGACTGCGTAAATCAAGCGAATGTGGCTGTTCTTAAGGCGAGCGCCTCCTTAAGTCTACGACAAACTCGTGCGCACTGCCGCTTCGAGAGAGGTGATGTAGAAGAAGGAATAAGTGACCTTGCCCATGTCCTACATATCTCCCCAGGCCTGGTGGACCCGCATTTGCAAATGTCCTACATGCTATTCTATTCTCTGGGAGATCAAGAACGTGGCATTTCACAAATTCGAAAGTGTCTTCATTTCGACCCGGATTCAAAACCGTGCAACAGCCTTTATCGGAAAGAGAAAAAACTACTCAAGCAACTGCGGAAACTACAAGATACAATATCTTCGCGGAAATTTAGCAATGCCATCAACTTGCTTGTAGGTGTAGGTGATGAAAGTGGGCTGCTTGACGATGTGAAAGGCGAGGTGATGGAAGCGAAGGAAGCAGGCCACATCCACCCCGCGGCCCCCAACAATCTCTACGGGTTGCTGTTGGAGCGCACCTGTGAAGCTTACCGTGAGGTACGTGCCCTTAGGAAGGCGCCCGGTTGACATGGCTCCAACTGACTAACACATTCGTTACTCAGGCGCATATGCGCAAGCGAGCTTCTTCGTACTGCTCCGAAACCCTTCAATTGAACCCTTATTCTCTTCCAGCGCTGCTCTTTCAGAGTGAAACGGCTCTTGACGAAGAGCGCTTTGACGACGCGATAAACACGCTGAATACAGCCAAAGAGCATCACCCCGGGTCCAGAGACGTCCAATCACTTTTACAGAAAGCGCACGTCTTGTTGAAGCGCTCAAAACAGAGGGACTACTACAAAGTGTTAGGTGTCAGCCGAGATGCTGATGACCGGACAATCAAAAGAGCCTACCGTCAACTTACTAAACAACATCACCCCGATAAAGCTAAGTCTCAAGGTGTGACGAAAGAGGAAGCTGAGAAGAAGATGGCTGCTATTAATGAAGCTTATGAAATCCTTTCTGACCCCGAGCTCAAAGCGCGTTACGACAGTGGTGATGACCCCAATGACCCGGAATCTCAAAGGGGCAACCCGTTTCAAGGAAGTCCATTCGGACCAGGGAGTGGTCAACACTTTTTTTTCCAGCAAGGCGGACCACAGTTTAAGTTCTCGGATCAAGGGTTCAACTTCCGAGGGGGATTCCCTTTTCGCTGAAAGCTGACGGCTAGTCTGTATATTCAAGATAAAAGATTCTGCATAACATTATTTCACTATATTCGAAGCCTCACAGCAATTAGATCATTACCATTGCCATAATCTCGGGGAAAAATAGCCTGAACTTTTGTGATACTATCTGCATAAACCTCAATGCAGGTAGTCTTCCGCATAGTTAACTTAAGATCCCTTTCAAGGCTTATGTAAAATAAAATAAACGACATTAACTAACTATGCCCAGTCGTTTGTTTACTTCTTTGGCGGGTCAGTCAGCGGAACATAGCTAACCTGGAATACCTTCTCCTTGTGGACTGACCCGTCCTCCCCTTTATCAACCACCCAAATATACTGCCCACCGCCAAATCCAAGAGTATTCCCATCACTCTCCGCATCAACAGGGATAAACATTCGGCCCGGGGCATGAAGTTGCGCGATTAGTACTGGGTGAAGCTTTTCCGCTGCTGCACCAACGTGGATAGCATCATACGGTGCTCCCTCTTGCCATCCCAAACGGCCGTCAGCAGTAATAAACTTCACCCTTCCTGTATCTAGCAATCTGCGCCCCTGGTCTGACTTACGCATATTCTTATCAGCCAAGTCAACAAGTTCTGGTATGTGATCGATTCCAATAACGTGACCATTTAAGTCACTAGGTACGGAGGGATCTGTAACGAGGTTTGCAAAAACATGGGTCAGATATCCCGAACCTGAGCCAATATCTAGTACCCGCGAACCGGGCCTCAGGAAATCAATGAGGTACTCGCATGCATGACCGTGCATGTGAGGGGCGGAAATTGTCGCACCATACCCGATAGATTGTGGGGAGTCTGAGTAAGGCCTCGAAGGTGCATAATGAGCTCGGTCAACCTTGAGCCTGGGTGTCAGAGGCATGTCTTGGATATGGAAGTGCATGTGCAACCAACACCCTCCCTCCCAATATATCTCTTCTTACTTCATATTACATTCCCAGGTCCCTCAGGGCCCCACTATCCCGCGTGGGGCCAAGATAAGGAGATGGAACGGCACTTGAGAAATTAAGAAATTGAAAGAGCCACTCACCCCCAGCATAGCATTTTTTACTCTTTCATTTTTCACTAATCTCGCCTTGACGAGATTATCAACCAGTTCCGCATTGGTGGAGCCAGAGCAATACCACGCCATCGAGATGCACTTTGTAGCGGCCTTCCACAGCATTAGATGTGCATTCGGATAACTTTGGATGATGCGAGGGAGCTATGCTCTACCTAACGTAGTAGTATGGTGATCCAGGTAAACTAAGTATTTTAGATGAGAGAAAGTGACGCGGGTTGCAAGAAGATTCTGAGGCTTGCAGCTAGGCTATACTGTCGTCTTATGCTGCTCAATATTTAGTGTATGTTTCACGAGTCATACAGAGTTCTTCAGAACATAAATAAGAAAGATATTCGAACTCTTCAGTTGTTGAAAGAGTTGTAGCGAACACCGTCCAGTATGCATGCAGTATGACGCCATTATAACATCGAGGGTCACAGGTGCGTCCCCTCTTTCAGACTTATCTGGCAAAACTTCACCGTCTTTCATACCGCCTTTGGCCCTTGGGTTAGCGTTAGGCAAGTTAACTTCTTATCTCCCCTGATATGATGGGCTTTTATTAAACTGCAGTGGTATTCTCGCTGTCTCGTTAAGAATTATAGTACTGCGTAACAATAATGCACAATGGAATCAGACTCTGATACCCAATCTGATGTAGACTTGTTAATATTGGACTACCTACTTTGCACCTCTATATACGGCTTGGTACACACCAGGGGAGTGGAAGCTCAAGAACAGACAAGTCAATGCGATCTTGACTGGCATATTGATACAGTATACGGTATCTATCAAAAAGCCCAGCATATCACTTAAAGACACTGACCTCCTTCCTGTTAACCTTTAGCCATTAAATCAGTTTTTCCACACTCTGGCCTACTCCCCGATGACTTCCAAGCCAAGGTCCGATTATTTGAATTTGCCAATGCCCTCCGATGGTATCCAAATGCACGTGTTGCCTCTCAAATTCGCCAACCCGGATTATGTTCTAGTGGATATTGGCCAACAGAAAAACCAATTTCACTTTCTGAGTTGACGGAGACCTTCATAACTCTCTGCCGCACTATTGGTACCAGGTTACCAGAAGCGACATGGGGCGATATTGCCGCGCAATTCGTTGTGCAGGCTGCAGTTGAAGAATATCGAAAATCTGAGTCCTCAGCTTCTCTCAGTAAACATATTGCCTGGGCCAAGAAAATGTCAGATCAGACCGCAAACATGAACGAGGCTTTTACAAAGTGCATAAGCTACCTTCAGCCGCCACATGGGGCTTCTCTCAGTGTTCATATGCGTATCGTTTCTACGAAGTTCCCCATTGATAAGTTTAAATGTGCAGTTTTCGACACATTGGCTAAGATAATGAAGGTTCTTGAGCCGCCCGTACTGATCCAGCTTGAACGTGGGCAGCTCTGGGGGTTGAGCCGCGCAGAGACGAAGCAATTGAAGGAGAGGGTAGGACTCAAATAACCCCACTAGGTCATTCATACTAGTGAGAGTGGGTCATCAATTTGATAATGGCACAGTACAACTAGCGGGCCAAAGGTTCCATGACCTAGGAAAGCTACAGTGCTTACTTGATAACAATGTAATTGATAATATATATTTTGCACACAATATGGTTAATGTACAAAATAGAGCATCTAAGCCACGAGGCAGGTGCTGAGAGTAGAAAACATACTTAGAAAAGCTGTCAGACTAGTAGAACACAAATGCTTAACCAAGAAGCATGCGGCGAGGATCCTCAATGTATTCCTTAACCTGTATTGAATTACGCTTAGTAATGGATTCAAATGGCACAATTTGAGGGGTGGGGAACAGACCTTGACAAGGAAAGTAACAGCCTCTCGGCCATCCAAGAGGCGATGGTCATAGGTCAAAGCAAGATACATCATCTATCAGACCATTAGCAACGATTCCAACAGCAGGAGAGGGTGGTGAAGGAGACATACAGGGCGTATCTCAATTTTACCATTCACAGCAACTGGTTTTTCTTTGATAGCGTGGAGTCCAAGAACGGCTTTTGATAGTTAGATGAGCTCCTAAAACAAGAGTGTAGGGTTGAAAATACCTGTCTGTGGTAGGTTGATAATTGGCGTGCCCATGAGGGATCCGAAGACGCCACCCTATATTAATGTTAACACAAATATACACTGCCAGACGTGCATCTACGTCTACTCACGTTGCTGATGGTGAAAGATCCGCCCGCCATATCCTCAATGGTCAGCTTATTGTCGCGAGCCTGAGAATTCGAAGTCAGCCAAACTACGGAACAAAAATGAGCGTCTGCTGGGACTTGCCTTCTTTCCAAGATCTGCAATAGCCTTCTCGATTCCAACAAGATCCATGGTTTCAGCGTTGCGCACCACTGGTGTTACAAGGCCTTTCTCAGTGGCGACAGCGACACTTATATCAACGTAATCACGGTATACAATGGTATCGCCGCCATTGGGTCCCTCAATCGATGCGTTAACAGCTGGGATATCTTTCATAGCCAGGACACAAGCACGAGAAAACGCGCTCATAAAACCGAGCTTAACCCCGGTTTTTTTAAGCACGTCGTCTTTGTATAACTTCCGGAAATCCATAAGAGAAGACATATCCACCTCATTGAACGTAGTCAGGGAAGCAGCCGTGTTTTGAGATTGCTTCAAACGCTCAGCTATCCTCAGCCTCATTCTGTTCATTTTCACCTAAGGGTCGATCAGCATAAGATCAGTAGGAGGCAAGGAAATAGTAAAGAAAGGAGAACATACCCTTCGCTCTTCGCGATTTCCGGGGCTAGGCTTGGCATCGTCACGAATTTCTGGCTTAGAGGCAGCAGGTTGAGGCTTCTTGGATGGTCCAGGCTCAGATACGGCAGGCTTTTCAGGAGCTGAAGAAGCCTGAGTGACCTTGGGTTCTTCTCGGCCAGGGGCTTTGGGTTCTTCTGCGGATGCGGACTCCTTCGGCTTCTCGGCTGCCTCCTCCGTTTTTGTCTCAGGTGCACCTCCAAGCTCCAACTTTGCCAGTTCCTGTCCAACAGTAACGGTGTCTTCCTCATTTACGAGGAGCTCTTTGATGGTTCCCGATTCGGGAGCATTGACAGATACATCGATCTAGAACGGGTGTGTCAGCAAAAAATTATCTCCTCGGGTATTAAAATGTAAGTCTCGTTCACCTTATCGGTCTCGATTGTTGCTATTTCCTCGTCTCTCTCAACATAATCCCCGACCTCTTTTACAAGAGTGAGCGTAAGCTAGTAAGAAAGTATTGGCGAACATACGTTTGGAGAACTGCTTCAGAGTACCCTCGGTGATCGATTCTGCCATCTGAGGAACTTTAACTATGGCGTCCGCTGGAAGAAAATGTTGTCAGTGAGAGATTCTGAAAGAAAGAGATGCCATGTTACCGTAAGTACGAATCTGATAGCCCCCTTTGGGGGCGAAACTAGACCGGAAAACATTGGCCCTGCAGGAATGTAAGCTGGTTTGTAAAAGATAATCTTCCATATTGAAGCAATAAGTGGGTGAGTTTACCCTAAAACCTGCGGGACACCAGAGGCAGGCCTGTTAGTATTCTTGACACAGCTGCGGAGCGCAGCCGAAGTAAGATTTCTGCGTGTGCTCAGGCCGATATTACGAGAGCTTTGGGCAAATCGAGATATAGCCCGCAGATTTTGTCCAGGGAGACGGCGAAAAGCCATGGTGACCTAGAGGAGATTGAACAAAGGACAATAACAGAATTTGCCAATTGAGGGAAATTAAAGTACAGAATCAAGTCGTAGATGTTAGAGATGCGCAAGGAAGAATAGGAAGAGTACAGCCTTCTTTTTCTTCCTTTTTCTCCCCCAGAACTGGCTAGAGCTAAAGGTTCATCTACAAGTAGGGATAAAGTGAGTGACGAAACTTAAGCGGCAGAGGGTGCGGCTAGAGCAAGGCCGGGCCGAGACAACCGGAATTTCCCTCAAAGCGGACCTGCAATCCCCTGTGGCCGGCAAATGAACGGAGTATTATTATTACGCTTCTTCGGCAATCTATAGGCACCATCTAGGAAGTTTCCGCACTCACGACTTCACCAGGAGAAAGACAAAGCTAAACTTGTGTAGCAAATCGGGTGAGTAACGAAGCACACTACATTGATTTTTAGTATGAAAGCTCATTCCAGTTTAGAGAGACTTCCTCAAGCTACACAGACCGGCATTAAGTCTTTCAATTCCCTTTACGTGACACACCATGGCCCTTCATCCTGTTGCGTAAGTTGGTCGCAGTTGGAGCAATGATCATGAGGGATACTAAGCCTACATCACAGGTCGCTTTATCGACGTTCCCTAAAGCTTGCTCTTGACTGGGCTGTGCACAGGCAGGTTTGGCGCGGACAAGCAGTTTATATACGATCCCTTTTCGATGCGAATAAGAATGTCCGCGACCCACGTCAACAGAAGGTATAATGCGGCTCAGTTTTCTCAGTTACATGGCTTATACATAAAATATCTCACAAACTAGCAGGTGCTGCTGCAGGAGACAGAACAGCTATTAGAAACTTGGAAACATCCGGACCCGTACCGAGCACCCACTGCCCCTGGAGGTGTGTATTATCAATGATTCAGAGGTTTCTCCCTTCAAATAAATGAAATAACTGACATTTTTAAAGGTAACAAATATGAAAGGAATCTACCTGCTCGCCAATTGCCTTGTATGTCAACCATGGTGATGCTCACCCAATATTTAACTCACTAATATTGGATCAGATGCTTCAGGCAGTCACTAAGAGAGAATTGGAGGATATTGTGCCAAGTCCGCTTAGATTTCAGTAGGAATTGCACATTATATTACTGCACCAGCACCCATATAGCTATCAGCTTTGAAATTCAAAGAATTCGGCTTACAGGGAGCTGAGTTCCTATATTGAAAACATAGTCGCTGAGTATAACTGTCGAGCCAAAATGCGTAACTTATCATTGGGGACGTACAGATCCCTTAAAGCTAGTGGCCGAAAGCTCATGTCATTGGGAAGCTGTCGGTATCATTCCATGTCCGTAGACATAATGTACAACCATAAATTAAAACAGAAAGGGGAAAAAAGAAACAAAAAAAAGCAGAGCCATAAACGTGCCCAGTCCAGAACCCCGTTATCACATCAATAAGAGAACCAAACCACGCCGAATGAGAAAACCCAAATAAAAACAAACAATTCACAGCTCCTGGCTAGGACCCTTTCCACTCTTGGGGGTCTTCTTAGGAAGAAGGTCTATCTCGGTGTTAGTATGATTTCAATATCGGATTATTAGATACACTTACTCTGGTGAATGTTAGGGAGAACACCACCCTGGGCGATGGTGACGTGACCCAACAATTTGTTCAACTCTTCATCGTTGCGAATGGCTAGCTGGAGATGACGGGGGATGATACGGGTCTTCTTGTTATCACGTGCAGCGTTTCCGGCCAACTCCAGAATTTCGGCTGCGAGATACTCCAGGACGGCTGCAAGGTAAACGGGAGCGCCTATGGCATATAAGTAGTTATACGAGACGGGGTATCCTGAGAGACTCACCAGCACCAACACGCTGGGCGTAGTTGCCCTTGCGGAGCAAACGGTGAACACGGCCGACGGGGAACGCGAGACCGGCCTTAGACGAACGGCTAATGTACATATATTAGCATGGAATCTAGAAACAGACGATATATTCATACGATTGCGCGTTCTTGCTGCCGCTGGCCTTGCCACCAGATTTGCCTCCAGTCATTTTTGCGAATAAAGTTTGTTGACGAAGTTCGAGGATATGAAGGAGAGGCTATTTCAAGTCGTTGATGAAACACGATAGCAATGATTTGGGTACGGTGTCAAAAGTAACTAGCCAGCGCGAGGAAGCGGCGGACATTTATAACGACGCGGTGAGGGTGACGTTGGACCAGCTAGACGCCCTTCAGATCACCCTCTCGCTTAGAGGGGTTGGCCAATCACAGCGGAGATCATCGTCCGAGGCACCCATAGCTTGGCCAGATGCGCCTGCCATGATTCTCTGTGTAGTTGTTGTGGTATTGTTCTAAATACGGTTAAGTGTTGTAATTTATGAATATATCTTTCAATACCGTCACCTTGGCGTGATCTTAGTCAGTTATATACTGCTGGAGACGCGTTTCCCCTCACCTAATCATACAGATCATACACGCCCGTGACGGTATTGAAATTCTGCTTCCTTTGCACGCCCAGGATCAACTGCACTTTCGCAGGCTAGTATAAGTAGCGCGCCTCCCTCGTCACCGCGTCTCCATCATTTCAGTTCTCCTCCTCATTCCACGTCTAACTTTATCAACGAATCCAACGCCTACACTCTCACTATATTTCGATCTCAACAGCTTTAATTTTCTATCAAATCCCATTTCCTGAATCACTTGAACAAAATGGCACCCAAGGCTGCTGAGAAGAAGCCCAGCACTGGAGGCAAGGCCCCTGCTGGCGGCAAGGCCCCTGCTGAGAAGAAGGAAGCTGGCAAGAAGACTGCGGCCGCTGCCTCTGGTGACAAGAAGAAGCGCGGAAAGACCAGGAAGGAGACCTATTCTTCTTACATCTACAAGGGTATGTGATAATATTCCTGGTTTCCTGGGTTTAAAAGGCTAATGTCAAGTATAGTCCTGAAACAGGTCCATCCCGATACTGGAATTTCCACTCGTGCCATGTCTATCCTCAACTCGTTTGTGAATGGTATTTTGTCCTCCATGGTTAAAAATAGTGTAATTCTCTAACCTGCTTCCAGACATCTTCGAGCGTGTCGCAACCGAGGCTTCCAAACTGGCCGCTTATAACAAGAAGTCTACTATCTCATCAAGGGAGATCCAGACCTCGTACGTGAAGTTTTTCTAGGTTATACGCTTCTTCGCTAATTTCTTTACAGTGTCAGACTTATCTTGCCTGGTGAACTGGCGAAGCATGCCGTGTCGGAAGGCACCAAGGCTGTGACGAAGTACTCTTCTTCTGCCAAATAAGCTATTTTCTTTTATGTTATTTGTTTTTTTATGCAGGATTGTCTTTTACTACCTCGTTATCTGTTACGGTTTGAGGTGGTGGGTACAGGGTGTTCGCGGGATTTTTAATGCGTCACGGGATGGCTTTGTTTTTTCCCATTGGGCCAAATGTTTTTCATGGTTTTATTTGAGACGTGAATGCGTTGTAACATAAATCGGTGCTCCTGGGTCTGTTGTGCAGTAGCAACATTCAAACCAGGGTTCGAAATTTGAATTACTCTGACATATTTTCGGTCTTCACTGCTTTGAGGCTAAGGGAGGAGCGCCTTGGTTTTAACGGGCGTTTGGCCCTATCTATTCCGCATCTTCCAGTGCCTCAACTTCATCCAGTGCTTCCGCTCTGCCTTGGTTGTAGGTGGTTTCGGCCCCTTCGAACACATGTATAATTGGCTTCCCTAATATCGAGCCTATACGCCGCTTCCAATCTTCCCAGTCACTTTCGTTTCTCACAAGGAAGCCTATCAGCATACTTGGGTCCATATCCCTTATATGAATGCGTCTAAGTCGCCGAGTATGATAGGTACTAGTCTCCTCTTTAGATAATTTACCATCGATATAGTAGGAGAGTGCGGGGCGCGTTGTGTGAGGGTCAAGATAGAAGAGATGTGAGCCTTGTGTTCCAATGAAGTAGTGAGACGCGGAAGGACGACCTCTAGTACGTGTCAGGGTTATCAGCATTCCTTTGTTGCCAGCCATGGCTATGCACTGTGAGTGGAGACATACCCTGCGATACCTACTGACTGTGGCAATTGCAAAATGGCTTTAAGTCCATCCCAGTATACTGGCGTGACGTTGTCGATGCCTAGCCGAGTCCCTACAAGTATCAGTGTGGGTTGTAAGCTGTCCGAACCGCTGCGAGCCACACGCAGGAAGCTATCTTCGTAGACGTCCGATGTGTCGTTTGTAACATATACTTTGGGTGCGATGTTTCCACATTTTGCTGAGAGGGCTCTGTTTATCGGTAAGTCTCATGCTCCAGGGACATGATGATAATGTTAGACGCATACTCTATACATCTAGCGGTTGCTGATGGTCCAAACCACTCCCCGGGGTGTTTACCACATGACTCAGCGCCATGTTTGACAAATCGATGTATCGAAAGAGGTGCGTCTGGATGATCGGCAAATAGCGATAGGAGGTGGGCCTCTTCTTCTGCTTTATCCCCATATCGCCAGGCTATGATATATCAGCATGCAGACTATGAAGAATGAGGGGAGTGTATCAGGGCAATATGTGTCTATGTTGGGTGGGGGTTCATACCACGACCTAGGCATAGAGTAAGCATTGCATTTGCTAACAAGCTCTGCCCGGATCTAATCATGCAACCCCATCCTGTGTCCGAGGTGAAGCCTTGAGGGTCCATTAATTGGTTTCTCAGGCGTACAGTTAGTGTCATCGGGTGATTTGCTTCGTCATTGTCTGATCTAAGTATTGGAGGAAAGTTAGATCGATACGTCATCCATATTTTCGACTCGAAGTCCGAGACGAATGCTTCTGGCCAGCCATATGCCGTTACATTTGCTCCAGTGTCGAGTTCATCTTTATCTATTCACCCACGCATATAAGTGACAGTTCTTATTAGTGACTATGGTGAAACAGTTCTTTGGCTTACCAGATGTTGTGTTTCCAGTAGGTTTCTGAGTGTGTGGCGCGTACTCTACTCCCAGGCACCAGATAGAGGCATTTGGCTCTTCATCATTCCTGGGCTCAGGATCCCATAGATATTGTACGATGCGTTTGCTGCATCGCCCTATATCTACACTGTTCATTTTTGTGTATAATTTGTATTAAGTGGGATTGCTCTGTGCTCCTGGTATTTTGCGTCCGGGTGTTGTGATTATTGCGATGATGTTCACTTGCTGGCTATGGTTGGGTAGTGAAGTATGGTTGGTTGAATACACACATATATATATTATACATGCACTGGGATGTATATATGACTAACGCTCCATTCGAGGCCGTGCCACAAAACAACACAGAATCAAGCACCAGAGGAGTAAAAGTTAAGACCAGCACAGTACATAAGTGATAATCACTGGCAATAGTCACCCAGAACGCCTTTCCCATGATCAGCCGAAGAGGGGCCATCTGCATCAGTCACGGGGTACCTACTCCTATGGACTATTAGTAGTATTCTATCCTAAGCCATATAAATGTCATCGCCCCATCGTAATCAACACATGTGTATACTGGTATGAGTGTTTTGCTCACCCATGGAACATTGAAAAACTAATCGTAACAAAAAGCTTTTTATTATTTTAATGTTGTATCTACTATCTTTATTGTATTTTGAATTGCCTCCCGCCCAACGCCCCTTCAAAGTGAGAGGTGAGGGTAATAATTAGTAAGCTTTAAATGACTAACTAACTAACTAAATTCCGTCAGTAACTAAGTTGCCCAGGTTTTTTACAAGCCAATACTGTACCTCTATAAACCTAGCCAAGCCCACAGAAGAATGTCAACACGTTCAAAGTCAACCAAACAATAAACGTGATTCGAAATGGCTCGCCACGGTAAGGCAAAAGCGCGGATCAAGAGGCATAAGCCGACGATGAAGTCCAATACGGGTACGTCTCAGGAATGATCGGCGTCAGGTTACTCATTAGCTGACCCCTCAAAGACCACCAAACAGGACACCTGACGATGCAGCAAGAAGCAAGAAACACAGAAGGTCGTAGCCTGTGGCGCACTGGGTCCAATTTGCGCCACCAAGGAGTCCGTTTTGTGAGCGCGGGTAATACCCGGCGAGATGAAAATAACAACGGCGAGGCTCATGAAGGACACGCCCCCGGGGTAGAAGAAAACAACAATCAATTACCTACAGTAGGAGTTGAGTCAAAGGAGGATATGCAGGATTTGAAAAACGAGCCAGCAACGCACAACGCGCCATTTTTCATTGACATATTAGGTGAAAGTGGCACACATACAGGACTTGCAGATCCTATCTCCACACTATCATTATCCGAGTGTGAAAACTCCAGCGAAGATGAAATAGTGTTTCATGGGCGGCGTAAACTTGAAGAAAGACCTCGCATTATTGTTGACGGCCATGCAACGAAGGCCACCAAAACAAATCACCACCCGTCAAAAGAACTCGAGTCTCCACACGAGGCAAGGCTGCCTGGAACTAACCAAAGGACGTGTCCGGTAGCTAATAGCATATCAACATATGAGCTGTCACAGAGAAACCCATTAACAGCGGAGAATACAGAGCAGACAGAGACTATGGGGCCGTACACCGGGAACATTACTCAGGAGGCATCGGAAAACGAAGATTACGATATACTAGCTGATTACATAGCAAACATGACCGAACATTACTACGCAGACCTCCATAGCTCACTAGCTGGCACAATAACGCTTGAGTCCGAGCATGGGATAGAGATGCCGCCGCGGAGTTCCGCGGCCCATGCGGCTATTCGCGACTCGACTAGTCGTTTAGGCAAAGGAAAAGATTCATGCAGGGGCATCTTATCGGAATGTCAGTGTAAAATGATTTAGCCGTTGGAGCTTATACTAATGTTAGCAGATGCCGAGAGTGTTACTGACGATGCAATATCATATCCGCTCGACAATGCGGCCCCCGCAAACAACCATGATCTACACCGCTCCCAAGCCAGCGATTCTGACGAAGGGAATAATTTTGATACTGATCTGGATATCGAGGGGCTCAAAGTGCTGAAACATGGAGTACAAGGACGCCCCGCACCTCAACGGAGCCACAACGGTTCACAGTATGATATATTTGCTTCGGCCAATGCCTTCGCTAACACATTGGAAATTGACCCCTACTACGGGTTGAACATGATGGATTTCAGCAGGCCAAGTCTTCGGAAAAAGCGAAGAGGAAAGCATCGTAATCCGGATTTGGCCCTATCAGACAGCGAGTTGGAGCTGGAGCTGGAGAACGCCTGGCGGAATGACCGAGAGAAGAAAAAGCTCCGAAAGCAGAAACGGGAGGAACTCCGCTCCCAAGGTCTCCTAGGTCGAGGGGCCCATGACCCAGATCTAAGAAGCAAATATACCAATGGCATGGGTTTTGATGATTTGAAGGTGGAGATACGTATTTTCCTGCTGTCTTCAAAAGCCAGGTATGTTTCTTGCTCAATTCAGCGATAGATGGCTACTGATTAACGTGCACACCTAGTTTGGCTCTTCCACCCATGACTAAGCATCGTAGGAAATTGATTCATGACCTAGCAAATGCGTTGTCTTTAAATTCGCAATCACGAGGCAAAGGGTCCTCTAGATTTCCTATCCTACATAAAACTTCTCGGACCCCAAGCTACACGCAAAAAACCATTGGCTATATCGACCGAATATTGTCAAAAGGAAGGTTTAACCATAGCGCCACCAAATCCTGGGATCAGAAGGTTGCAAAGTCTGCCAAGACTCCTCGTGGTCGTCCTGATAGTTCTGTCTCATACATGGACGGTGATATCGTCGGTGCATCTGCGCCCGAGATTGGAGTAGGAAACAAAGGAAGAGCAATACTGGAAAGAATGGGCTGGAGCACAGGAACAGCTCTTGGTGCCACTAACAATAAGGGTATCCTGTTACCAGTTGCGCATGTTGTGAAGAATTCTAAGGCTGGCCTAGGGTAGGCCTTCTCGGGTAATAGATATGACCTCACATTAAAGAATATCCGTTTTGCTTCTAGCAATGTATGCTATACTAACTGTATATGTCATCATTCCGACCCCCCTACCACCCTCGTCTCTAGAGTAAACATGCCTATGTTCTGAACGGTGCAATGATGCCTCTAGTGTACCTGACCCCGACCATAGGAGCTTGCAACGGCAATGAAACTTCGGCATGTATGAGGATAGGTATTAAGCAAGCTTCTTTGCTCTGTTTATTGTTTCCCTTTTTGCGCATTGGCCATGGGTGAAGGCTGAGCATGACCAAATTCGTGGATATGAATAAATAATTGAGACCTTGAAGGGAAAGTAGCGGAGCAGGTGGCACATTTAATATCCTGGAGCTGGTTCATTGCACGCTGTGCCTTTTTCGCGCGCCTTTGCTTAGCTTTGCCCACTTTTGGTGTAAATGTTTGCGAGCCACCTATTTCAGTTGCTGAAAACTCATTGGAAAGATTGTTCATTGGTTCCATATCTCCTGTTTGTGGAGTTAACGTGGCCTGGGAGCTTAACCATTGTTCAGAACATTTCCTAGGTACATAATCGGCTTCGCTGAGATCTGGTATAGAATCCTCATGGTGCTCTGTGTGCGCCGAGGAACATTCATCGGGTTCAACATCCAGTCTAGTATCAGAAAAAGTATATTTGTCTGTTCTGATATTATTTTCTGTCTCGCTATCCTGTGTCTGTTGGATTGGTGACGACATAATGCGCACTGGGTCATCCTGTGACCTGTTAGGGGTAGAATAAGCCCCCTGTGGCTCTTCGTGACTAGAGACATTTCCTTTCAGGCCCAACTCTTCATTCTGTACTCTCATCTCCCAACGTAACTGCTTCACAGCTTTTATATGCTTCTTGCTGCGTTCGTGGGTCTCGAACTGATTATGACTTTTGAAGGTTTTGTGGCACGCAACACACTCAAAGTACTCGATTTCGTCATCGCTTGTGTCGCTAAATTCCTCCCCCAGACTCTCTGTCTTTGCCCAGTCTTGCATCACATGATCACGTAATTTCGCCTGGTTTGCTGCTCGTGATCTAGCTGCTTGTGCAGCTGCTGATTGACGGAGAACTTCCTGTCGTTGTGATTCGCTCTGTGTGTTAGGCTTATACCGAGGATCGCGCTTCTTCACAAAAGCCACAAGCGACCTGATGGCCTCGTTAAATTCCCGAATGGCGTCTTCCCTGAGACGTTTGTTTTCCTTCTCCATCAGCCTGCGAACGCGACGATCTGGAGCCTCAGAATAACGGTACACATCTTTCCAAGCGAAAGACTTTTTCGTAGAAAAGTTGCTCCAGGCAACATAGAATGGGCGTACGACCTCCTCAGGGTCGGCGTTGCAGTTTCCAAATGTAGGATACTTTACGCATGCAACATTCTCCCAGCGACAGGCCATAGTCTCCTCTAGGGCAAGTCGCGCGAATGTTTCACGCAAAGCACCGTAAAACCCGGTCGATGCGTCTGTAAAATCCATCCGAGGACTGAATTTTGAGAACAATTTGAGGATGTCATCGGAGGTTGTCATCCGCATATCGTACGAGTAATCGGCCCCTTCTGGTTTGTCATCCTCTCCTAGGAAGACACCACGATGTGAATCATACCATGCACGCTCCTGAACATCCGAGAGAACTTCGTATGCAGATTGAATTTCAGCGAACAGCCTGGTAGCAGCCTCCGCGTTACCATAGTTTCTATCCGGGTGTAGCTCCAGAGCCCTTCTTCTGTAGGCCTTTTTTATCCTGGCGTTTTATACCGATTAAACATACTCCCAGTAGATACTGTCTGATATATTTGGACTTACTCCTCGCTAGATGCATTTCGTTCGACCTGAAGCAGCTCGTAGTAGTCCACCTTCCCCTCTGATTTAACTGGGTTTGAGCCTGCTCCCTCATGGCTGTTTGATGAGTGTGTCTGTCCCATAGATGATTGACTACAATAGGTAACGGCGTTGGATTCGAAATGAGGGACATGAGGCAGTGGTGGGTTGCGGGGATTGTGGCCTTCGCAGGTTTACCATGTGTGGTGGAGGAGGAAAAGTGGTGGGGTGGCGGCATATCTATTTGTATATTGTTATAATATCCCCGATAGAGAGCCTATGGGCTACACTAAAAGATCTATAGACAGAGGGTGTTGCCCGCACATGAGTGTGAATCCTAAGAAGATACAAATGTAAGCCCAATTATAAACAATTGAACAATGCCGCCAATATATGCATATCTTGTTCAGCCAAGGCCAATGATAACCCCCCCTCCAAGCAAAATCTAGTACATATAGCCTACTTTTCCCTATCCCAAGGGGTAAAGCTCACATTGCTTCATTTTCCGGTCGATATATTCCAGCGGGATGGTTCTATCTCTGGGCAGTCTTCCCGAAGAGATACTCCACACTATCTTATGTCACTGCGACCCCTGTTCTGCGGCTGCTTTACAGCAGACTGCCCATCGATTCGAACATGCTACCAACGAGCCTTTACTGTGGCGGTTTTACTGCCAAGTGTATTTCAAATACTGGGATAGCAAACATGATATACTACGAAAATTGACGTCTCCCATCTGCTCGGTGGACTGGAAGGCCTTATATATATTCAGACACCTGACTGACTGCACTGCTAGCCAGCTCCTAGATAGTATCCTTGCAGGACAGACAGGAAGGATCGAAAAGTCCCGCACACTTATCAGCCTCGGGTACGATATTAAAGACACACTTACAAGGAATATCTCATCAGAATTAGAGGCAGATGACCATCTAGCTAGAAGGTTTGTTTAAATTATTCGTTCATCCCTGGGGTTCATTGATCAAACTGTGGTGACGACTAAAAGGTATTATGGCAAGGTACTTCTGACCTGCTTACACCGCAGTATGGCGTTGCCAGTATGGGCTAGGTTAAGGAATGACGAGAATGTGGCCCTGGAACGAGCACTAGGTGCTTTCGACTTGTTCATACCAGAAAGCGGATATGGAAGTCTTGACGAAGTACGTACACTTGCTAGGAATGGGCACTTACCCTGCTAATCTAGCTCTAGATAACTAACAAGTTGGACGAAATCGTTGGACAACTTTCCTCGTTATACCCTAGTATAGATATGTTCACAACTCGCGAAAAGGCGAGAATTATTGCAGTGCATTTGAAGTCAAACAATCTGACTGGTATTCAACCGGATAGAGAGTACCACTGCCTGGAGCACAATTTCCTAGGTGTTGCACTGAATGACCCGAACCATAATTCGCTCCCCCTTGTGTCCGCAGTTATATATTGCTACGTTGCGCAGAGGTTTGATCTAAACGCTCGGCCTTGTGGGTTCCCTTTCCACGTGCATGTTATCATCAAACCTCCGCCAGGGTTCGATATAAATGGCAATGTACTGCAGCCCGGAGTTTATGGGGATCCTATTTATATGGATCCATTTCGTTCGGACAGAGAGACACCTGTCATGAATCTACAGAGCCAGCTGAACTACCTGGGAGCATCTGCTATCGAACAGTCAGCCTTTCTAGGCGAATCTCGGACCTCGGAGATTGTTTTAAGGTGCAGCAAGAATATATTGAATTCTGTCCAACGCATGTCTCAATCTCCAGATGTGCATTTGGTACCGATTGATATTACTAATGCGAAGTATGCTGCCCTTTGGTCGACAATACTGCTTTCCGATCCCTCTCGACCGGCTGAGTTTCGACATCATTTACCTTGGCTGATGGAGTTATTTGCCACGGAGTTTCCATTTGATATATACCTTGTTGAACAGTATGTAGTCCCAATGTTTCGTGGGTTGCTTGAATATGAGCATATCCTAGAGAGTCTCCACGTCATGCGGGCTGTGGACGAGATTCCAAAGCGGGTGAAGAGCCGTTGTTCTGGTCGATGCGACGTCCGGTACCGCATTGGGCAGGTTTTCCGGCACCGTCGGTATAACTACAGGGCTATCATAACCGGTTGGGATACTGAATGCGATGCAGGCGAGCAGTGGATGAGGAGGATGGGGATTGATCGTTTGCAGGGGGGGAGACATCAGAGCTTTTACCACGTTCTGTATGTTCATATGTGCGATTGGCGATGTGCTGCTAGGCTGACTCATATTTTAGTGTCGAGGATAGAAGTGTGCGGTATGTAGCGGAGGAGAATATTGAGCTTCTTGTTCCTGATATTTCTGAGTTGCCTACAACCCTTACTGCGGTCGCAGGGAGGCATTTCAGGCGATGGGACGAAGAAACCAAATCCTTTGTGAGCAACATCCGAGACGAGTATCCTGACGATTAAGGAAAATTTACATGGTGGAGCTATTAATGCCTTTCAATCACTGGTGGCCATTGACCCATTGTAGTACGGCTATGAGTACAATGTGATTGAATCCTATGATTCATACAATTGTCTGTCACTGGCAAAGTGCCGTATGATTTTACAGGCTACATTGAATGCATAGGTATAGTTACTTTATATTGACAACTATGTTAAAATTGTGTTACGTGTACTAGCTAGAGCAGCGAGCCTAGGGTGGATTAACCTGGGTCCTAAGTCCTGGGTCTTGAGCAATTCAGACTCGTCGAACTTGGTGGTAGGCTCTTGGTCCTGGCCCTAAGGTAGACTGTAGCCTCCTAGGCTAAAACTTGTTCCTACGGAGTATATGATCTAGGGGTAATTGCCAATTGTAATTTGTAGCCTAAGGCGGATGGTATGTCATGACCCACATGTGTTAATTACTAGGGGCTGGCAGGTATTGACTCTTGAGATAAACAATTGATTGGTTGTAGCCTGCAGCCTGCAGCAGCATTTGCAAAAATCCAGATTCCAAACCTACTCTGTATCCATTATATTGTTATCTTTGTCCAAGGACTCTGCAACCAGTTAGCTATTGTCAACCGTAGAATACCACTCACTATCTACAGTTCCAGCCCAGCTGCCTACATAAGATATTAATTATATAACTTATATTAAATCAGTTTATAAGTATCCACAAATATTCAGACATATCAAGACTGGTAGGCTTTCGTACAAATGGATGGAGATGATTGTTAGATTCTAAGCGAGAGTCTCGCCGAGCCTTGGCTAATATAAGCTAGACTACAGTCACTGACCCACCGAGAGTGACTATAAGTGTAATAGAAAAAGGCTATGATAATCTCTCCTTTCTTGAACAAACATATCGGTAAAAAAATAAAAAAAATATATTAAAATATATTTAAATTTTAATTATAAGAGTATTTAAAAAATATTATTTATATATACTAAGTCAACCTTTTTATAATAATATTTTTAAAAGTTTAAGTAGTTTTTTTTTTTTTAAAAAAAATTCTATATTTTTAAATATCATGGATACCGGATACCAAAGTATAAATATAATTATATAAAGTAGCATATTTACTGAAAAAACTTTTAATATTACAATAATTTTTTTAATTTGCTCTCGACTCAAATATTTAGAAGATATTAATATTCTTATTTAACAATAATTAAATAAAAATTATTTATATAAATATGTTGGAAATATTCTAGAAATTCTAGAATATTTCCGTATAGGAAATCCCCGAGGTCCCCGAATCAAATCCCAAATTAGCCCTAATTCAATATAAAAAGGACCTCACCCCCCTGCCTAAATTCACCAGATCAGTCAACCAACTACCTGATTATCAGATAGTCAGATCTTCATTCAACTATTTGATCTATAGGGCCTTCAGCCCTATCCTATCTCTATTATTTTCTATCTATCTTATCAATCAATTTGATCATCTTTCCTTCTTAATCTAAGCCCTAAGTCCTATTTCTCTCTCATTCCTATATAAGAATAGGGCTTCCAACAATTATAATTTTAGAAATTAATAAATCTATTCTTTTATCAGAACACTGTCCTAACCTATATATATAGTATATGAAATAAATAATATATTAATATACAAAACAAAATGATTTACAAATTATAATATTTTAATTTTAAACTATACAAATAGCTATTCAGAAATGTAGTATATATAAAAATATTATTTAAATTTGAATAAAATTAGTTTTATACTAAATCTCTGCCCTACTGTTAAAAAAATATATATTTTATATAATAATTTCAATATAAAGTTTTAAATAATTATAGATAATTATAAATATAATAGTAAATAGTTAATAGTTATGTAAACATTATACGATAATATATATTTTTACTATATTTTATAATTTTATTATTTTTAATAATACAATTTTATATACTCTATTTAAAAAATCTATCTATATATTATATAGGTTATTAGAAAAGTGCTTAAAATACATTTATAATCTTTCAAATTATTTTGGTTAAGTTAAAATTTTAAAAAGTCTTAATTATTATATTATTAAAAGAATAATTTAATATAGTATTAAGAATTATTAATAAACTTACTAAGTATAATATTTTAATATTTAATACCATATTAAATTATTGTTTTAATAATACTATATAGATAAACTAAATTTATTGCTAATTTAAGCATTGATCTACCTATAGTAATTTAAAATCTATACAGTACCAAATACTTTGTTATAATTACCTTTATATATATTTTTAATTAATTTAAGGATTCCTTAGTCTTATATACAATATCTAAATCTATAGTTATAGGGATATACTTAAATACTTTTCAGTAAATAATAATAGATACTTATAAAAATAATAGTAAATAGTTAACAGTTATATAGATACTGCAAGATAATATATCTTTATTATACCCTGCGACCATACTATTTTTATTTAATAATAGAATTCTATATACCCTGTTTAAAAAGCCTATCTACATACTATACAAATTACTAAACACTGGAGAATTTTAGAAGAGTCACTTTTATTAAATATAATGTTAGATTAGGAAATATATAGAATATTATCTATATTATTGTAACGGAGAGCCTACTACACGGCATAGATAGCTAGCTAGTTAGGTAAGGATATGAAGGCAGGGGAGAAGGAATCTATCATAGCCTAATAGTAGGACTAGGAACATAGGGAGACTGATTCTTGTCTCCCTTCTCTATATCTAATATCATCCTTAAATAGCTTGGGGTCCTTCCTTGACCGCCAGTCCGTTGTGTGCGGAATGAGGGATAAGGCGGAGGGGTCGAGGGGTTGGGGCTTCGCACAGCTTTATATACCGATCCTGTGCCGAACCTATAACAGTTATTTACAAAAGATAAGAAAATATAAACTCAATAAAACCCTGTAATCTACTATTATATTGGATACTTTTCTTTATATTTTTACAGTTGATATTGTGACTGTATTGTTAAAACAATAATTTAATATATATTAATAGTTACTAAAAGTTTATTAAATATATTAATTTAATTTCTAGTAGAGGTACTTAGGATACTATTATATAGACTAATATATTATTAAAACAATTAATGATTAAAAATTAGGGAATATCCTTGGTCCTTATTTTAAATAGGGATTCTTATTTTATATCTAATATTTAGTCTACTATTTTTGATTATCTTAAAATTTAATATATATTTTTAATAGTTTATTATATGCAAACAAATAAGTTGTATCCAAAAGGACTAACTAAATAGTAGAGATATATTTATATTATATTATAGTACCTCCTAAGAAAGTTAATCTTAAATTTTACTATAGCTATAAACTATATTAAATATATCTACCTTAGCAGGTATCTTATTATCTCTATATAAATTAATATATTCTTAAGCCTAATCTTTTATAGTTAGAATAATTGCTACTGAAATCTTAAAGCTAGTCTAGATGTTTACTAAGAAATATTATGATAAAAATTTTTTTTCTATATTATTTAATATTAGAGATAGGGTCCTTTATATATACCAAGAATATAGTTAAACTAGGATAGAAAAACAATTTAATAATTAGTATATAGATATATTCAAGACCCTGTAAAAAGTTAACAATCTTATATATAAGTTAAGTATTCCTAAAAATTAGAGAATATATTTATTTTATTATATCTATAGTTTATCCTAAACACTGTTTAACCAGTAAAGACCATTTTAATTAAAAAAAGCAGAAACTTGGTTCTATCCTGATAGAAGATGATACTGATATATAAGTCTTACAAAATTAAGAAAGTGCTTGCTAAACATATAAAGAGATAGGGAAAAGAAAGAATATTTATAAAGTTATCCAATATCTTATTAAATAATAAGACTAGGATAGTTTCTAAGATAGATACTATAACCAGAACCGGCTAGATAATACTCGGAAACTCATTAATAATTTTTAAAAAATAAATTACTAATATAATACGAAATTATTTCTATTTTTATTATTAATTATATTCTTCTTACTCTATATTACAACTGAGAGATAATTATATATAATACTAATATAATATTGGCTTTTAATTAAATATAATTTAAATTTCAGCTCTCACTGATCTAATATTAATATAAAATCAGCTCGCAATGAAGTGTCTATTATATTTTATTTGTATATTTTACTCTTTGATATCTTTTGTATCTAATTATCTATTTATTTAATCTCTTTCTATTTTGTATCTCTATTTTATAATTCAATCTATTTACTTAATATCTTACTATTTATTTACTCTATTTCATAATTTAATCCTACTGTTTTATTACAGGAGTTTACTTTGCACTATACTATCCAGGTGTTTTATAATTGTAAAGATAGTGGAGCTAGATATAGAAGTAAATAGGGAGATTATAATTAAGAGAAGTTGTTCCACTACTATAGAGACTAAAGTTGTTAGGGGAATCTATATTTATAAAAAGAGATAGAGAACGACCCTGAGATTCTATAAAAAAGAAAATAGAAAGATTATTCAAAAGAGTAAAGATTAATAATAATATAATAACCTAGAAAGAGATAATAAAACTGATAATTACATTAGTAATATTATTCGAAAATAACTGTAAGCCAATTACATATCCTTTAAAGGGGATAGCAGATAAAACGCACTATTTATCAATTTAATTCTCACTGGGAAAAGCGCGATATTTATTTCTATTAATATATACTTATAATACTACTGGAATTCTTTTGTGTTCTAGGTAGACCTAGTCTATTGTAAGGATAATTTTTATTAGAATATTAATTATAAAAGCTTTGATAGAGTTGATTTATTTTAGATAAATATATTTTATCTATAATATTATAGTTTAAAACAAAAGTACATTACTAGAAGCTGATTAATATAGATAGTAAAATAATTAAAATAACTAAGATTTATTTGTTACCCGAACTCCGTAGTAAAATCAATAGAGTATATACTAGTATTATTAAAGGAATATTAGGATACTTAGAGAGCAGTTTTTAAGAATTTTAAATTTATAATAATAGTGTAAAGGGAGAACGGAAGAAAATAGGAGTTATAGAGTCTATTAAAAAGTATCTTAATCTATTATAGTAAAAAAAAGCAATTTAACTCTTATAAATATAGGGGTAGGAATAACAAAAATAGAAAGAAATAAAACTATTAAAAAAGAAAAGAAGGTAAATTTAATAGTAAAGACTTTTATATAGAATACTTAGGATCCCTAGAATAATATATCTATTTATCTATATTAAAATAACTTTAGAGTAGCTAATTATAACGAATAATATCGCTAGTATTATTTAATAAAATACAAAAGCTGTAAGAAAGTTTTAAATAGTATTATACTAAATAAAGAATACCTTATAGTTAGAGGTTAGTAGATTTACCAGTGGATATACTAGAATTAATATTATCTTTAGTAGTTAAATAAGAGATTACTGCTAAAGTAATATTGAATATATATATTTAAGATAGTAATCTAGAAATTAAAAAGTATCTACAATGGACGGATTTAACAGTTGTTGGAAATATTCTAGAATCCTTCTAGAATTCTCTAGAAGAATTCCTATTTAATCAATCTCTGTAAAGACACATCCTATTTAGGTAATAATCTAGAAATTCTAGAATATTTCCGTATAGGAAATCCCCGAGGTCCCCGAATCAAATCCCAAATTACGTCTAACCAGGCCCTAATTCAATATAAAAAGGACCTCAGCCCCTTGCCTGAATTCACCAGATCAATCAACCAACTACCTGATTATTAGATAGTCAGATCTTCATTCAACTAATTGGTTTGGAAAGAAATAGAAATTCGCGGTTCAGCTATATTCGTGGTTCAGCCGTGGATTACGTTAATTAGAGTTATTATATAATATCAATCTTTAAATACTAGATAAATTATATAATTATTATATATTAATTTAGGATACAGAATTATTATATTTATAAAAAATAATGTTGGAAGTATATTTCCTATTTAGGAAATCTTCTAGAATTCTTCCAGAATTTTCTGGAAGAATTCCTGTTTAAG